>JAQQBR010001835.1:1154349-1166739 GCA_030347285.1 Microctonus hyperodae
ATATACATTTGTATCCTAAATAATTCGTACTAGTCTACTCGGATTCATTAAAAATAAAATCATCGATGGTGATATATACCAACGGAATAAATACATTAATTTACCATGAGTAAATTAAATATAAAAATGTTGAAATAATGATGAGAATTATGAATATCAGATGGAAGAAAATATACAAAAAAAAAAAAAAATTGTTGGTGGGTCATTGATCGCAACTTGTAAAGAGTATTCGTTAAATCAATAACTCCATTTGTCGTTTATAATATAAACGATAAATCACAACATAAAGCGGCGTGTTCAAAAAAATATTTGTCTCTATGCATCGTCGTGAGTTACAATGCGATAAAGAAACTCTCATGTTTTCATATATTCCATATTATATACCTATATATATTATATGTATATGTAGGAATAAATAAATAAATAAATATACATATGTTTACAGGTGTATATAATATTTCTTTTTAATGACAGGTTCGCGTTGTGGATCAACGTGAGGTCACCAAGTTACGTATCGTTAATAGTCGACCTTTTTTGCGGTACTACCGGAATTGCTGACAACTACCCATTTGTAACCGGAAATAGTTTATTGTCAATGAAATTATTACAACAAATTATTATATGAATATTATAAATACATTGATAGACAATGCCTAATCACAAATTAATTTATTGATTTAATGTAGAATTAAACAGATATATGGTTTGAAAAAATTTACACCACATATTCTGCTTATACATAAATAACCTTCCCATTAATTATATACCCTTTTAAAATTTTACTATACAAAATAAGTGTCGTCCGCGTTATATTCTTCATTTTCTCACAACATTAAAATAATATATCACATACAGACTAGGTAATTTGAACCTGATAAATGTTGACGACGACACAACGACACTTTCATCGTGCATGATATCAAGATATTATACCACAATTCCGCCTCTAACTTTAACTATTTTGTACAAGTGAATTACATTGTAACGTAAAGTCATTTAATAAAATATATACATGAAAAAATAACCGACAAGACAAAGACTAAATGTGGAAAAATAATATATAAATTTAAATAAAAACAAGAAATTTTAAGATGTTCTTTACGTGTTGAGCATAAACATAATCTTAACATGATCATTTTTATATTTATTTTTATCTTTTCACTCAAACACAATCTTTTTAATATACAGACATATCTGAATTTCAATCTTTTTGTTTTTTTTTTGTCTTTATATTTAAGTATACTTTTTTATTATTATATTCTCTCTTATAAAATTAGTCTTGAAGTCAGTTTCGTTTTTATTGCGTGTGACACTGTCCGAGGACAAGAGATCATAGGGCACGAGAGCATTTTACTGTATATATTACCTGTCATATGAATGTACAGGAGTTTAGGTCATCTACCCGCTGTGAGAGTTACACTCACTTCTCGCAGATCTCTCAGTAGTGATAAAAAAAAAATAAAATAAAATTTATACATGTTTATAAATGTATTTATATAATAAAAACGAGACTTGGTTTGAAATAAATGTTTGTTGGACGGGATATAACGTGAAATGCAATGTTGCTTTTGCTCTGAGACACTGTTACCAGTTGGTAAACTGTCACAGAATTGAAAATAAAATTATACATTGTATTATATAAACATATTAAACTATGAATTTGACGTGGGAAGTGATGTCTAGACTGTATGGACAACATCAGTATACCATGTGGGTATTCATAATCTCAAACTGCACTTTATAAATCATTATAATATAAAAAAAAATTGTCAACAATGTTGAAAAAATTTTAAATTGAATTTTAAAATTATTTTCAATAATTAAACAGTTGAAAAAAATTTTATCCCACTGAATAATTTAATAGAAAAAAAATTCTAAATTAAATTTTTATTTTCATAAATATAAAGTTATATTCGCAAAATTGCTTCAAAAGTTTGTGTCGTTATTAAATTTTAATTTTCTTTTCTGTATTAAAAATTAAACTAATAAAATTACAAAAGAATAATTAAATTAACAGTCGTTGATTTTTTTTTTTTCAATAAATACATTATAAAGAGAAAGATTTAAAATTTACTACACAATGACATTGGATTAAAATGGTTGCTTGTATACGCATGAGCACACAGATGTTGATCTTAATTTCTCAGGGTTATACATATATACATATATACATATATGTTCTCCAAAATATAACTAGTGTGCTTTAACGATCCTCATACAAATTGTCAAAAGTAAGAGATACTATCGGGGGGTTGAAAAAAAAATAATAAATAAGAATGCAAGGAAGAATAAATAAAATGAAACATAAAAAAAAATAATAAGTGGAGAAGCGCCGATGGGAAAAGACGATAAAAGTATAACCCATCATGTATGCAGCATTATTGCAAAGTACATATACATATACATATACATATTATGTGTAAAGTAATACGAAAATGACAATGATCGCCAATTGTCACAGGCAAATGTAAAATAATAATACTAAAGAAAAAAATGGCGTGCGCAATTTAATTCTTTCGATTTATTTTTTTATTATATTTTCAAAAGCATTCGTACGTTGATATTTTTCAAACAGTAAATTAGAAAATATGCTAAGCGGCCGATATAAATCAAAGTGCCTCCGGACGTTCAACATAAAGAGATGAAGAAAAAAAAAAGGGCTGTATTACTAGTGCGTTATGGGATATTCTTCAAACTAAACCCAAAATATATGTATATATGTATTTATATGTTATATATCACCCTAAGCTTTTGGATCTAGTACAAAAATTTTTTGGGGTGCGAATTATATTGTTATGGGCGCACGCGAATTTTTTGATTTGAGTTTGCAAACTTGACAAATGGACCGGAAAAATTTGTCTGCTATATTTTTGCCACTTGAGTTAACTATATTTGTAGACTATATGAATAAAAATAATTATACACAGCGATCAATCGAAAAATCCTGCATGCTCGAAAAAAACAAAATAAAATAATGATTTATAAAATATACTCACGTAGTCCAGAGCTCATGTGGTGGTGGTAATTTAACATCTGACGATTTTTCCGGTAATTTATAATATTCATAAACATATGGAACGGATTGTTCATCAGGATGACCTGATACTGCTGTAACTTGATGTTGCTGTTGAAGATTTAACATTGCCGCAGTCGCAACCGACAATGGATGCTCACAATACGCCCTCCAATCGCCCTCCATACCCTGCACCTGCACCTGCACGGCAGCAACACGTTTTTGAGCTTCCTCAGGATCGTCTGACTCAGTCTGAACCGAGTGCTGTTGTTGTTGTTGATGTTGATGATGATGCTGCTGCTGCTGTTGTTGCTGTTGTTGATGATGATGTTGCTGCTGCTGATGATGATGATGATGATGATGATGATGTTCGTCGTCTTCACCACTGACTGATTCACCACTACGGCCGCTCGTCACCGCGCCGTAACCCTGCTGCTGATCGGATACACCACCCACCACACCCGATTCGCAGTCCGACGACGAGCGGCTTCGTCTTCTGTAAAAATTTATTCAAACAAAATATAAAAATTCCATAATTTGTTTTTAATTCATAAAATTTATTTTTAATCCATACGAAAATTTTTTGTATTCTACTGCTAATATTTTCAACAATTAATAAGCTCATAAATATATTTTTCAAATTTTTTCTATCAATAAGAAAAAAAAATTTCAAATCGCTCCAAAATCAATTTTCAATTTCTTCATAATATATTTTCAGTAATTATATAGATATTAATATTTATCTACAATTTGTTTATCTTCAATATGCTCCTGAAATTACAAATCAATTGACCCCCCTAAAATTTTTAATAAAATAAATAAATTTCACATAACAATATGACAAATAATAGTTATAATTCACGATGATGATATACTAAAAATAAAATAGCTAAACAAAAATTAATATTAATATCTATTATGATTTTTAAATCGCAATATGATCCCATGGGACATTTAGTTAAGTTCCCCATTATTTATATATATATGTATTTATAAATTCGAATTCCCAATCCCTGACACGTACATCGAATATAAAGGCTTATCCTCTCTCTAATTTATGCATGTCGAATCAATCTCCCTCCATGTGCCTTTCGCATACTCGCACCTGGATAACCGTTTCATCAGGCAACGCTCACATATATATATAAATATAAACGTATATATGTATATATGGGATAGAGAAAAAGAGCAAGGACAAGGAGCACAGAAGAAAAATGTATGTATAGTCACCCCGATAATGAGCTCCCGCGTTATCCCGTGCAAATATTTTTCTTTCTTATAATATACATAGTGTTTACATAGGCACCATCGACCATCATCTGAATATCATCGTCATTCTTAAAATCAAATATAACGGTAAATAATGTGCACAGAGATGGAAATAATTTTCATCCACCGGGATAATAAATATAAATATTGTATTATATTAATTCATTACTGAAAATAAATAAAGTAAAAGATTTAATGCAAGAATAAATAACTTAAATATTTTGAAAAATATTTAAGTATTTGTTTTTTTTTTATTGTAATGTACGCACGTATGAGTACTTTGGGCGGTGGCTTTTTGAAGTATATTCATGACGTGAATATTAAAATTCATCATTCACTATAATGTTACATATATTCCATGTATTCGATAGTAAAATATATGGATAATATTGTGTGAATATAGTTGAAAAAATCTTGTCACAATTTTGTAATGTTTATTTCCAAGAAACTAGCGGAAATATATATATATGTATGTTAATCTGCATGCTAAAAATCCCTGGCGCTTTCGTCTATGAAAATAAACATCTGAATGTTTTACAAACTTCACCTGCGCATCCGGTTTTGTATTAATTTTTCCTCTTTTCATTCATATCTATTTTCTCAATTTTATTCATCACTGAATTCGTCGAAGAAAAAAAAAAACTATATTTATACCGGAAGAAAAAATGATGTGAAAAAAAAATAATAATAAAAAATCAACTTTTTTCTTTCCTCAATATCTCAAGTTGAATTGTTACTGATGAGATACAGCGCGTCGAACGGAAATTAATTCGCGACTCATCGCCGCTTGCAACGGATATAAAAAAAAAATTTTTTTAAATTTTCTTTTCTTTTATATTTGTCGTTTGAAAGGAAGGGATGTGGTATAATGATATGCAGCATCGTCACAGTCATTCATCTATCATGTATTATGACACCTTTAACCCAAGAAAAAGCGAAAAAAAAAAAATGAAAAAAATAAAATGAGAAATTATTTTTCAAGTGTTATCAATCACAAAATTATTTATACTGATTTTCTACACTCACAAATAGATACAAATAAAAATAGTATGAAAATAATTATATCTCAGTTGATGTTAATTAATCATCTATGGTAAATCAATTATCGGAAGAATTTAATAATTTATCTAACAAAGGTAAATAATCATTCCCATAGAGAGAAAAAAAAACTTTTTTTTTTCTCAATTTTTATTTCATAATATTCCCATATAAATAATTATTTTAAATTCCTTTGTATATCATCTATTGTCAATTACCACTAAATGAAATATTTTCCTAATTTTAAAAATTATATACCTACAACTACTCAAACACTTTACAAATGAATCAAATAAACGTGTTATTGATAATAATTTATCCACTCATAAAAAATAAAATTTCCTCAATCGTTTTTTCTCTCTCACATACACATATTTATAAAATGCTGATTGTACCAAGTGGCACACGCATATACAACTCTTTAATATTCTCCAGAAGTTTCATCCACGCGACCTGTCACGCATGCCTAGCTTTACAAAAATTCTACATAAACACATGAAACTATAATTCAAATTATTCTACCAATTTTTTTCTTTTTTATTATTATACCATCCCTTCCACCACTCAATACATCATCATCATCATCATCTCTCACATACATACCTCCTTCGAATCACATTGGACACGCTCATAAAAAAAAATACAATTGAAAAATGGATAAAAAAAATGTACATATATTCAAAAGAATAGAAAAAGAACGATCGTGATGGATTGACGAGTTGCGTCAACCCCCTCAAGCAATTTTTTTTCTTCTCTTCCAACCCTCCTTCCTGTTGGCTATAATATACATACACATATACCCATACATATATATTTGTTTTATTTTTCTACAGGTCGAATAGAAAAAAAAAGGTTCGCTCTCTCACGCTCAACGTCCGCCTATGCAAATATTACAGCGGTAGATTTCCTATATGGTTGAATATGTGCCTATATAACATTTATGTCTATGTCTATACACATACATACATATGTAGACGGTATACATATATATATAATGTATGTATTGTATCTTATATGCTCGCTTTAGCTGTAGTTGTTACACGAAAAACATTAAAATTGTGCACAGAGTGTTATCGCACTTTGTGAGTTAAAAACACACGTGACTGCCATCATGCGTAGCAAACTCACAACGATATGGATAAGCTAGCAAGCTTCCTACATTGGCTTGTGACTTAAAAAAGAAAAAATATATATATATACACCGTCATCATAGGTATATATATGTATACGAACGCAGGAAAGTGTGCACTGTGAGCACATAACGACAGTGCAATTAACGGGAGAAATAACTGATATCAATGTATATTCAAATCGCTATCGTTTTACCTCTTATCATTTTCCTATACACAAAATAAAAAATAGCTAATAAATTAAAACACAAAAGTAAAACCGGAATGATAATATATGTATAATAATTCTTTTTACTCACAATATAATAAATTAATTATCGATTAATAATTATTTAGTTATAATTGAGAGAAAAAAAATTATAAACGCAATGATTATTCAATTTCATCATTTTTTATTAATTATTATTAATGATTGAATATTAAATTAATCGATTGAGAGAAGAAGAAAAAAATTTTTTGACTTCTTTTGTTAAAATATTTTTAATTGGGTCTCTTGTCTTCAATAGAACTTTTTTTTGTATTCACTCATTGACTTTTCGGTTCAGATTTTATATATATATATGTATATATACTTATATTTTTTTTTCTTGACAATACAGGGCTCTTATTCAGGAATGTATAACCCCCCGCAGATTGAAGGGCGCTGGACCAAGGTGTGGAAAAGGTGTGTGAAGTATACACGCGCGCGAAAAATAAAGTGAATAGAAAGGGATGCTGGTGTATGGATGTGTGTATAAATACATGAATGAGCGCTCGGTCGTATACCCATATTGTAAGTAACAATGTAACGGCACAATGCGCCCAACTTGGCGCACGCATATTTTGTAAGGTTTGAGACGCACATCCTTGATGTTAAACGCGTGCCTTCATATTATATCATATAATATATCGTTCGTCGTCTCATTTTTTCCATTCTTTTCTTCTATACTGCAGAAAGATTCTTCTATATGCATATATATACATTGTAATAATGAAGTGAAACTATATTATTATCCTTTTTCACACTTTCCTGCACATCTTACAAAGCATTTTTATGTATATTATAAATACGTACACGCATCGTTGCAGTTATTGTTTAATAAATAGTCATATTGGCATGAAAATATATATATAGTTAATTATTTTGATGAATTATAATTTATATAATAATGTAATGTAATATTAAATAATAATGTTGATATGAGCTAATTATATTCCATCGGTATATATTAATTAAATATTTTAAAGCCATTTACGAAATAAAAATAAATTTTGTCATAAATTAAATCACGAATTTTTTATGTTATAAAGTTAACGATAAATTATTAACTCTTGTTCAAAGTGCATATATATAATTAACAAAACAAGAATAATATTGTCGATTGGAGAATTTTTTTTTTATCATATTTAAATATCAAATCGGAACGATAAATAAATAAATAAAAATCACATGTTGTGTATGCTATAATAATATTTCCTTCTGACTGTTATTATTGTCATTAAGATTGTAACAGTGACATTTGAAATGTAAATTCAAGAAATAAAAATTTAAAGAATCCATTGAAATCCAGAGCTTTTGAATATATATTTATTATATTTAAAAGATAAGAAAATATAACTAAACGAGTTGCCGTGTAAGGCGAGAGCAACCAAGAGGAGCTTGAAAATTGAGACATCGTCAACATTCCACCAGATCGATCGAGCAATCCGATAGGTATATATACAGTTGTGTCGTTGTTGTTGTTGTTGTTGTTTAGTTTCTCACTCAATAAACATATATATTCGTTGAATAAAACCAAACAAAGTCCAATCTTGTGGTTGATGCAGTCACACACACGCAAAGGTGATCAAGCATTGTCCTCATATAAATCAAATCCGAAACGTATCGTATACTATAATACAAAACTTGCACTATCCTCTATTATACCGTATATAATCCTATATATATATATATCAAATTTTTCGTAGCGATGGAAAAATATAAAAGAAAAAAAAAATTATTTTAAAGGGAATTTTTGTTTCTCTATTTTAAGGTCTTTGCAATCTAATTCAGAAATTATATTATGAATGAATAAAACAACCTGCACCTTGACTATAGAACACCACTTACATCACTATTTGTTGTACATATATATATAGTTATACAGCACGTTAATCCAAGCGTGTTTATATACAAGTGATGTATTGAATTGTGCACGTGGGAGATTATTGGTATGACAATATAAAAAGTCTATTGATTTTTTTTATTTACAAAGTCATTTAAAATACCAATATAAAAATAAATCCTGATATAATCTTTACAATTGATATCATTAAATTTTATCTATATAATATTTAATCCTGTAATTGCATTATAATAAAAATAAAGATTAAATAGTGAACTTTTTTTCGTTTCAAATAAATAAATATTTCTCTTTATAATAAAATTAATTTTTCTTAAAAAATTCTGAATAAACGGTTAATCGACTATAAATTATCTTACAACTACGCGTTCTCAAATAAATATTGAATAATTTATCACCTCCACAATTAATATTCATATAAATTATAAATTTAGAATTATATATATATCTATCTAGTATGATCTTTTTTTTTATTTTTAAAATCTTTCTTTTAATATAAACGCGACGGCAGAAATAAACAAATTAAAATTTGCACATGCAGATTAATTTCTTTTAATTCACTTGAAAATAAATGCTTGTCCAGGACAATCTAGTAAGATCTGGAAGTCGACTATACAGTGGTAGATGATGGCACCAACGACATAGGTGTAGAATTATGTACATTATACACATATACATATGTATACAGTATTGTATATGTATATGATTAGTGAAAACCAGTTTATTCACAAGTCTCTCATGCCCATTATGTGACGCCCGATCCGAATAGCTTCTTAACTAATCTTCGTACAGGCGACCTTCCATTAGTCCGATTCTACGCATAATTCAATGGGCAATATGTATCGATGTGTGCTTGATCCTCACAGTTTTATATTATATACATACATAATATAACGCCATGATAATATTTCACAATAAATATGTACTCAATTTTTATTATTCCACATACAATATATCAAAAGCGAGGAATAAATAAAATGAATAAATAGATAGATAGATAGATGGATGGATGAATAAATAATAATTGTCCATTGACAATTTATCCTTCGTAAATATTATTCATTATATTTATTTTTTTGTTTTTTTCATTCTCATCTTTATATATATAAATTCGCGAATACAACACGGAACGTTAGGTATGCAGCATATAAATTTATAAGCTTGAAAACAAGTTGAAGAAAAATAGTTATGGCAACAAGTCGTCAATTTATATCCCTTTGCAGCACAGAAGACGATGCATTATATACTAGCAAGAATCGCGAAAAACATGAGGGACTATCATGTACGTATGAATAATATTTTTTTGTTTTATTTCACTTTCGTGTATGTGTATATATGTACATACAACTTACACAAATCATTGCTCGTTAAGCCATTTCCACTCGGCGGCATTTACCAACACCGCAAGAGACCTCACAATTGCGTCAAATATAACATCAACTTCCCGGTTCCTGAATATCATTTCTTATAACGGACTCTGATGAATATTTTCCTTTCTTTATATTTTTTTTTTCCTCATTTTTCTTTCCTTTATCATCATTTATATATAAATTTATCCGCGTATATACTTTCACATTGCTCTTTTGCTAAATAAAATAAAAAATATTATTGAAGAGGGAAAAAAAATAAATAAATAAATAAATATATTTATTAATTGACAAGGTGCGAGAAATAAATAAAATATTTTAGCGGCAAATTGTCATGTCTAATGACTTTTAACATGATCAATGATAAAATAATCCAGGAATATATTTTTATATTTGTTGGTATAGGATTATTAATAAATATATGGACATATGGATATATATGCATACATATATATCCATATGCATATTATTATTTGCGTGTATTTTTTATTTCAGATACCATCAGATTCGATCGATGAATATTAATCCGTTTTCCACCTTGACGATTCAACTTACTACGTCGTATATTAATATCAATATACACGATTTTATCATCGTGACATTTGACTATGAAGAATATTATATCATTGGATATTCTATCAACATAATCATAATAATTAATGCCATCTAATAGCAAAATTTTTATAATTAATAATTAAACATTCAGTTTAATTTGATTTATTTTCTTTCTTAAATTTACGTACGCATTGAATATTTATTCAGACTATTCAAATCGCTTGCGATTGTGCTAATTAATTACGATAAATATCGCCTTATACATTTGACAATTCTATTCTTATATTGCCATATGGTATATTGTATATTATTATTCTCTCATCACTTATATTATTCTTTCATTATAGCGCTCCCGCAGCGTCATGCAAAACTATGATTATTGTATCGACTTTACACTCTTAATTTCTCAACACTATACCATTCATTGTACAACAAATACGATATTACTATTAACTACCATAATATATATATTCTCGCCAAACAAATTCATTTCCCGCCTTGCCAAAAAAAAATTTTTTTTTTCCTCTATTCAATTTATTATGAAATAAATTGTTATTTATCTCTCAAAAAACGCAATGAATTAATTCCAACGCCTAATAATTCGCAGTAATTATAATAATATATATCTGAATATTTTTATATATTCTACACAATGATGATGATGCAGAATTGTGGTGAAAGCATTAGTAAAAATTGGATGCAAATGACATCAAGTGTCCGTGCGAAATAATTTTAAAAGCCACCCTATGACATAATGCATCGTATAAGTATGTATAAAGGGATGAATATACATTACACGCGGTCACACATGGCCAATGTCCGGTCTGCAGGTCGGTCAATATATATGTATATATGTACGTATGTATATACACACGAATATGTATAGAATAGTTCACATAGGAAGATCAAAAAAAAAAAAGTATGAAGAAAGGGTTAGCGCGGGCGCTCAAAACTTGAATATAATACTGAATGGCACCCGTAGTGTCCCTTGGACATAATTGGCCTTAGTGACCATGGGAAATTTGCGAAAATAACCCTTCTCTATATTCTCTTTCTTTCTTCATAGTAAAGCTTACGTATATACATCATTTATTTATATATATTTAGACCACCGGTCGGTGGTTTTATACTTTCAATTATTTTTACAAGTCCGCCGTCATTTATACTGACAGAATTATGATCGGCCATTCGCCACTCATTTATTAATAATGTCCCCATCATCTTCTAGAATTATTAGATAAAATTATGAAATAAATTCTATATATGTATTGGATAAAACTTACATTATTTATATTCGTCCGTGTAAATGATATTTATTTGTTTTTGTCTTCTTTTTTATTTCTTTGGTGAATTATTTATCGAGATAATTTCATCCTTGATCTTTTATTGCCATCGCACGACAGGACACAATCACCATGAAATGTCATGGCGAATAAATAGAAACAATTTCGATAAAACACCAAAACACTTGGTTCATTTTTTATTATTCCCTGTTATTTATTTCATATTTCTATTATCTTGTATATCAAAATGTCAATTCTATCGGAAAATTAATTTTCGAAAATTCCCGCGCATATAACAAACGCATGTTTTATTAATACAATAAATAAATTAATAAATAAATAAATAAATAATTATTATTATCAATGATAACACACATTTTTTTATCACTGTCTGCACTGTTAACACTTTATTTCCAATAAAATTTATAATTATAGTTCAAGAAAATTCAGTCTTCATTATTTTTCATATGTAATTTTTAATTCAATATTTTTTTTTTGTAATCGAGAATTAAATCAATAACTTTTTTACCATACCGCGAATTTCCCCCCGCAAGAATTTTACGTGGCTTGAAAATAAAATAACTGATAAAAATAAAACAAAACAAATAAGGCAAAAATATTACAAAAAAAAAA
>JAQQBR010001835.1:1177050-1224355 GCA_030347285.1 Microctonus hyperodae
TGATGATGATGATGATGATGATAAAGACTGCAGGAGAGAGGGATATATATTTTACATTGTGAGTGTGTATGTGCATATTTGAGAAAGAGAATGAGAGAGGAGCCAAGCGTTACAAACAGAACATCGAGTCATCAAGCTACAGGTAAGTATAGGTAGGTAGAGAGGTAGGTATATGTATATGTATATATATATACTTTATAAGATTGAAAAGGGGGTGGGGAGAATGTGAAGAGTAAGAAGAGAGGAAATTCACTGGACTTTGGTCTGCACCCTGAGCATATTATCCTTTTTTTTTTAATTTTATTTTGCTCTCTTTTTATCTCTCTGTCGCTTTCGTTCATCTCTCGTATTTTATCCCTTTCTTGAGCATGAATAAAGGTATGGTTTAATTGAGAGAGATCCTTGGGATACATATACATACACAGATACAAATGAGTGTGTATGAAAGAGAAAGAGGTAAGATATATACATGTTCGAGGCAACTCCAGACGATCACTTCTATTGCTTTTAAATATATATGTATATTCTTTTGGTTTTGTGCGAGGTAAAGACGAAAGAAAAAAGAAACGAGATAAAATAGTATATGATAGAGAGAGGGAGAAAAATTGAGAGTGGGAGTGCGTGAAGATGTAGTGAAAGAGTATAAAAAAAAATAAAATAAAATAAAAAAATATATATATATTGATAATGAAAAAATTTATATATGTATGTATATATATTTATGAAGGGAGAGGATGAAGAGTCGAGATGGGAATTATTAAAGAAAGAAGAAGATGAAGAAGGAGGATGATGATGAAGGAGAAGGAGAGAGGGAGAATTTTGTGATGGTGAAAAATGGGGAACGAGTATGAAAGAAGAGAAATGATACTGCTTTACGAAAGATAAAAAAAGTGCAAGTTTGTTATATGGTTAAAGTTTATAACACGTTCAAGTTGGTGAGACACATCGCCGCAAGAGGAAAAGAAGGATCACTATAATACGGATTCTCGTGGAAAATTTTCAATTCTTCTTTGTATATGTATACCATATTATATATGCATATATATATACACATGAGAATGAAGGAGATATTTATATACGTGGTCGATTTACTTTGATACGTATACCTTGCAATTTTATTCACTTTGATGACGCCCATGCTCCATTCAGTCTCTCAATGTCTATTGAAATCACGAACTATAAACCTATAACACGGAACGATTTATTTTTTACGTCACGAAACTGAGAATGAATGTATACTAAAAGTATACAAGCATATATTAATTTAGTGATTGAATTATCAAAAGAAATATATACACAGAAGAAGGATGAATTAATGAATAGACAAATATAAGAAATAAAAATATTTACATGTCTATAGATGTATATGAAGATTTTAAATAATAAATAGATTACCTGGTATTTATTTTTGTGTCGATCAATTATATTTCAGTGAATTATTTGTGCTCCAATTAAATTATTTGGAATATAGTTTGAAAATTATTTTGTTCGAGTTTAATGATACGTCGGCGTCGCTTGTCCATTCGTTCAAATCTCTGATCAGTGGCTCCCACAAACTCTTTCTCTATTAGATTTTTCGGTTAGGATATATTTATACATAACCACACACACACAGTTTGTAGGTTCTCAACTTGTCTCATCTTTTCATCTTCAATAGTATAATTGAAATCTATTATTCATTTTGTCAAATTAAATATCACTACGTCATACAGTGTATCTAATTAAAAATCAATATACGTACAGATAAATTAATTTAAAATAATAACAAAGAATAAAGCTGATGATCAACATACACTGCTTATATGTACGTCTCATATATGATCGTCCTCATATTGATATATATAAAGTATTCATCTACTCAGAGATGAATAAAATGATTATCCCAAAATCTTTGAAGATATTAGTACGGTTCTACGAAAATTCCAAGTATTTTAATGACGAAAAGCCAAGTTATTTATATATATGTATGTTATTTTTTCTCTCGTGACTGAAAAGGTTCCAACAGACCTGCTTCGTTGTCGAAGGATGCTGATCCGCGTGTAAATGGATTCCTCAAGTCCACCTGTCTCGCCCCAAGTCCTCAAATCTCTCTCTTTCTCTTTTAGCATCTACCTGCAGCATCCCTAAACACAGTGGGAAGGCGATTTCCCATGTGGATGATGGGTCTTTGTATATATGTCAGTCTCTATTTGTAAGATATAAAAATAGATACGGACATTTAATAATTTTATATGGGGAAAAAAAATATTATATATAATTATAAATACGTTTAATAATTAAAAATAAGTAAAAATAATATAAAGAATATTATTATTGATATCAAGATTAATATTGTTATGTTATAAAAGTTAATAAATATTAATATTGTTATTATATATATTTAAAGAGAATTTAATTCTCAATGAATTTAAAAAATATTGGATTCTCTTCGGCCTTTGTGCTGTATGATATTACGTGAAAGGATAATTTAAAATAAAATTTCATAATAAATATTTTTGTTTGTGTAAAAAAAAAATATATCATCACAATTTTGGAATATATACACCTGCAGTTTAGATAATTTTCATCAGGCATTACATCAATTTAATCCGCTTATTGTATTTTTCTTGGGATAAAACCTACACAGAGATAAAGTTTTTGACCTCCATCCATAAAATAATACTAAAAAACTAAAAAAGAATATCTATCTCTCTCCGAATTCCATTCTACATTTCACTCTATACGCACATGAATAAAATACAATCCCAAATCCCTAACTCGAATTAGGAAAAAAATAATACCAGTGCAATAATTATCACAAAATAAAATAAATCATTTGTTATAGAAATTAACTATATTAGCTACTCCGCGATTGATGAACGAGTTGCGGAAATAGACTTTCTACTGCACATAGAATATATATATTTAGCGGTAGGTGGTATGACACGATAAATCCTTTTAGTATCATAGAAAGGGAGAAAAACAGGACGAGAGTACACGCGGTGCGATTAAGACGAAATATTATCCTGGCAAGATATGAACGGGTTTGCGAAATATGCGTAACGTCTCGGGTAGCGGCTTTATCGTTTCTACAACTCGCGATGCCAGTACATATATAAAGAAAATAAGAAAATAATTTGTATATACGTACATACGTATGAGCATACGCGTGATGGTGGTCGGGCACTACTCATACTATACGTAAAGAGCCAACGACGATATATATCGCAAACTATAAAATGAATGAATAAATAAATGAAAATAAAAATATTCAAAGACATTATAAATATATATGTAAGTACAAATATATATATGTAGCGGATGGTGCAATGGTATCCTATGGAATTGGCATATGTGAACATATACATGCAGAGCTCCAGGCAAAACCAAGTCCCAAGCGATCAGCTAGCTCATGTGTTCGCCGGACTATTGGACCGAGATGCAGAGCACACATGCAACAATATAACGCGCCGACAGCTTTGTGGGCGCACACATCTTTCCTCTCACCGCTCTTTATCCACAATTTAAAATATATATATACATACATGTGAGATATATGTATTTTCTTCTGTCTTTCTCTGCGTTTGCTGCCGCGTGCAAACGTTATTAATTATGATCAGGCATGCGAGACGATTCCGTGGGGCGTCGCGTTTCGGAGAACGGTTCGCACTGCGCGCCACTACTGATCATAACTCGCTCTGAATATCGGCAGGGCGCAAAATAATCCTCATTGCTTTATTCAATGCCTGAAACAGATATATATGCATACACTCATCAAATATATTTATTGCCATTAGAGAGAGGGCGGCTTGTAAGCAAGAGAGGACATTTGCACGATTTGATATGTGTCGATTTATGACGCGATAATGTATAGCATCCTCATAAACGAAATTAGCCTTGTATATATATACCTCTCGTTACGTTTTTAATCTATCCAATAGCATGAAAATATATAAAGCAGCAAAACTCATGGGAAAATACAATAAAAAGAATAAATAAACGTGCATTTATATTATAATGTTTAACTAAAATTTTAAAACAATTATCATTCAGCGTGCAATTATGAATTATATATTGGATAATTTAACTCATTAGCAATATATGTATATAGTTTATTTCCTAGTGGATTAGATTTATATCAAAATTAAATGTAAAGTAATGAAAAATTTGAAGGAAATAAAATTGAAATTAATTTTATGCTAACTAGAATTAACTTCCTACTGAACCAAAAAAATTTAGAATTTGATCTTATATGGTTAAAAATTTATTTCAATGAATATTCTAAAAAAATTTCATGGTTGATTATTTTCCGCTTTAATTAAATATTATCAATGGATCCAAGATCAATTAAACACAAGTTGTGATTTAGCATTAATTGAACTTCTAGAATGATTTGTGCTAATTTACAGTGAAAATTAAAAATATTATAATAATATCAATGGTAAAAATATGAAAAACTAAAAGAATTATGTTCTTATGTATATGCATTGATGCTGTATAGTCAGCCTCCTGTACCTTAGGCGCGCGACGATAAGCCGTTTCCTCCCCAGTGTGTCTCCTTATCTGCCGCGAAATCGGCGCCACGCTCGGTCGCTGCCGCCGCGCCTGCCCAGAGGAGGTAAATTAGAAAACTCATTCGAGCAATCTCGCCGCATGTATGTAGTGCACACGGTTATCATGTGTCCCATACGAACGCGCTGGAATATATAAGATGTATACGTATATAATGCAGCGGTGAACAGTCGCGCAGGATTAAGGGCGAGTGAGATAGCAAAGGGGATTTAATGGTCCGAGACACATATATATATACACACACCCACTTGTGTGTGTGTGTATGTGCTGATTCTCTTAATATATATTATGTGTATGTGCATACTTATAATGCATGTACATTTCATTTTTGTATTCCGCTATAGATTACTTATACACTTGAAAAAATATTGGATTTTATTTTGAAAAGATTTAAACTATATGAAATTATATTTGATTATATTAATATCTTTTATCAAATATATATTTCACATTGTTTAAATTTTTATATTCATATGAAATGAATGAATAAATTCACTCATAATTTTTCGTTATGTTTTGCTAATTCAATCTCTTTAATCGACATTTTTTTTATTAGTACAAAAAAAAAATAAATAAAAATTTTTTTATAAAACTTATATATATGTACGTACATAATGTATCCAATGGTGTATAATTGGGAGAACGGACATCCTTGAAATATTCGCACATTGGTCACGTCGATTGCTGAAAAAAAAATTTTTTTTTTTAATTTAGTTTGCTATTATAAACATATTTGTATAAATAAATGAATATATATGAATTATATAGATATATATATGTATATATATATATATAAAAGAGTAATCGTCGTTGTCATCAATGCTTTCGTAACTGTCATTTAAAATGGCGAAGCATCGCAGACGGCAATAAATTTTTTGGTTTTATATATATGTAAAGTTACACAAGAGGGTACGACCTTCGACGTCTGATAAAAAAAAATCGGTTTTTTTTAATTATCAAAACACGTCTGAAACGTCATTTGGCTTTAAAAATACATCAAATTAATATTTAAACATGCATAGTTTTAATTGCGATGAAATATTTCCATATTTTTATTGGCTATGTATATATATACACTCCATAATTGCAATTCCGATTAATAATTTATTTTTTTTTACGCTCGCGATACAAATTATTCTGATGATTATGATTCAAAAATCACCAAATAAATTTCAATAAATTCTGTCACTCATAAATACTTAATTATTAAATGCATTTTTAATTATTGCGATAATTCAATATTATCCTAAAAATAATTCCGAGTTATTTATCATAGATTAATCAATTATATATATACAAAACTACCCAATAAATCATCCTAAATCGAAAAATATATTTTAAAAAATCATTGTAATTTACCTAAACAAATCAAATTATTTGCACTTACTAAAAAGTTTTAGTTATTTTGCAAAACAAGCTTCCTACATAAATATACATATAATACCTAAATATTTTACGCACACTCTATTTCTCAGTTAATCTGAGAGTTTACTTTACGTGCAGTTCTCACCATAGTAGGTGAGGGGTGAAAAGTATTATACTCATACGTGTACATCACGTTAGCACTTTTACATTGATAAATGGTGAAATAACCCGCGCGCTCTATTACAAGAAGAAGAAAAGAAAAAATAAAAAGAGGAGGAAAAAAATAAAGAAGGGCCCCCCTGAACGAAATGATGAAGGAACTCGGCCATAAGACTGACCACTAGATCCGGTTTAGCAAGTTTCCGGATTCCAGGGGTCATCCGGGGTTCTTGTGCTCGCACCCTTTATTATTCTCCAACTGCGGGGAGAATTTTTATACAGAATTTTAGACCACGGTCATCACTAAAGCGACCTGCTTCTGGTATTACTACTAGTTAGTAATAGCTAAAAAACATATTAGACAGTGTTACGATGACTAGTGGACGTGCTAAATGGAAAAGCCCACAAAATTTTTTTTTCTCCCCCTCATTCTACCATAACACCTACCCTATATGTTGTGAAGGTCCTCCTCTTCCGGGGATAGCCATCTGCATAAATTATATTTGATATATACATGTATATAAGCAAGTAGAGAACTTCAAATCCGGTTTTTCAATGAGACACATAAACCCATCTGTATATTTATACCATCGCGCAATGGACACGCGGTAACTATATATATATACTTGATTTTATATTCGTCTCTTTTCTTGGTTCACTATTATTCTGCGCTAGAATTCATGGATCAACTCCACGCGCTGGACAACGATCACCTGCTCGCAACTTAGATTGACCTAGACACCTTTTGACATCGCGAATGTCATCGTCATCACTTGTATTATTTGTTTATATATGTATATATGCATATTGTTGAAGATATATCCGAGGGAACTCGTAGAGGGATGACCATACTACTGTCCACCATAGGGGCGATTTGTATTTTTTTTTCGTTTATCATAGTCTCTTCTTCAATTTCCCAGCGTGGACACCAAACGGTGGGAACAAAAACCTGATTTCTGGCAGATTTAACGTTTGCAACAACTTCTAGTTTCATACGTTCATTGGACGATGAGTATAGACTTCTTGGTGAATTGTCAATTGTCCGTTGGTGAAAGTAAAACTTGTTCATTGTAATATTTTACAAAACAGGCCTGCAAAACTACCAACAAAAACGGTTATACAAAAAAAAAAATTTTTTTTTTATGTAATACTTATTAATAATGGGATTCTCAATCCTCTTTCGTATACCAAATTGCGTATAGAAACTTGACCAATGTTAACGGACTATATACAAAAAGAAAAAAAACAAGCCTGTTTTCATTTTCAAACGACAGAAATATATCTTGATAAACTTGAATATCATCCCTCTCCATTTCTCAAAGACTTATATAACCGACATAACATTACCGTTGAACGTTGCTATGTAAAGGAAAGAAGAAAAAAAAAAGATTTTTCTCTTTCTTTTCTTCAATCACAATCAAAAATCAGAAAACAAAAATAATTCCACTGAAATATCATTTTATTTCCACTATTTTACTATGTATAACCATGTTCAAACTTACCAATTTTAATAGCACGTCTTGAGAAACAATTAGTCAATGCCATATCACTGTAAAAACACACAATAATTAATAAATTACCTAAATTATATTCCACAAAATATTATACTACGTAACCCAAGTTAATTAAATATTCACATTAGAAAATATACATAAAAAAAAATATATGAAACATACAATAAAAAAAAAACAAACCTTTCTTTTTATTTTTTTCTTTAGTGATAATCTGAAAAGGCTTTGCAGTGAAGCTATATACTTTTGCGTACGTTTATATATTGGTACATATATGTATATATAAAGGGTTGTTGACTCTGTGGTTTCTGTGTGATGGAAAAACTGAGCAACTTGAGTATTCGAGTGCATTTCTTGGCGCACTTACATACATACACTTATTATACCGCCATACCCAATACATAAATTCATTTGAGTATGTGTGTTTATATACTTTTATTATGTACAAGCACATCATCATCATCATCATCAACTTGATGATGATAATCATCATCCAGTTCCAGACCAGTTCAACGAATCCACACGTCTTAGTATTCGTGGTTGGTTATATGTCTGGACTATGTACCATGGACAGTGCACACGCTCCAGCATTTTCCTTATACCTACTATGGACTCCCTGCGTCGTCATCTCAGTCTCACCACGGTACATCCATACATATATATAATCTTGAGAATTCGATGAATCGCTTCTGTAGACGTATCGGCGTGGCAATAAACAATTCAGTAGCATCGGAAAAAAAAAAGCAAATAAATAAAAAATTATACACATGATGAGAAAAATATTGTATTAAATTTTATAATAGATATCTAAATATTATTATTATTAAACATTATTAAATTATTTGCAATACATGATATTGCATTGATATTTAATGTTACGTATTCAGAACTTTAATAATTTTAGCAATAAAAAATTAAATTTATAAAATAAATCGGATCAATAATTTGATTATCTCCATTTTAATTAATTTAATCATATAAAAATTTATTAATCAAACTATTGATATACCTGCCTAAAATATCTTGTCACAAATCATGCTGAAAATTCAATTATAGGTAAACAATTAACTAATAAAAAAAAAATAAAAAAATTCAATACATTGAATCTCAACATTGATAAATTTAATTTGGACAATTTTTCATTAACTCATTACCTCCACCACCGTCAACAATATTTTTTGAATATTCACGATTATACATGAATATAAATTTATATACATATTTGAGTGCTGTGCGTATGTATATAAACCGATACCTTTCTCTTTTATACATATTATACATCGACACGGTTCCCTCAAGAAAGATCGAAGGCTGCGACGGAGGAAGGTCGCGTCTTCAGAAGCATCGTGCGGCGGGGCGTGGCTCACGCGTGCAACAGACGCATTATACATTTACACATAAACATTCTCTTATATACATACATGTGTATTTTATTCCGTATTCCATATATACTGTATCATATACCTAATACTCTCTTTCTCTTTCATATATCTCACCTCATTCGTACATGAAGTTGCGCTTCATCTTTTCTCTCTCAAACTATTGCCGCGCTCTCAATTCTCTTCCATCTTGCTTGCGATCCTCTTATCTCTTCGAGCACGTCTACGTGTCTGTTCTTTTCTTATTTCCATTATTTCTTTTCTTTTTTTACTCACCGCATTCCCCCCGCCTCGCGTTCACCCGCTGCGCGTGTATACTTTTCCAATCGATGCTTAGACGATATGTAATGTCTATAGCGATGTATATGCTGAAGAATTGTGGTTCATCGAGAGTCACCTCACGCGCTCATTCGCGAGATATTCGATTCGAGACGAGAACGGAAGCAACAAAAAGTGCGTGCTCGCAACCCCCCTCGCCCTATAAAATTGCTTTCATATATGTGTATATATATAAAATCTCTTTTATAGTGATGCACTTCTTCAGGAGATATATCGTCAAGACTCTCCATCCTTCAGGGCTCTGTTGCATTTTTCAGTTTTTTTTTCTCCAGTTAATTTATTTTTATATTTTTTTTTTTTGTGGTGAAACTTTTGTCGAGAATCGCAATACGTATATGTATACGCGTGCAGACATTTGAATGTTTTGCGATTAAATTTTTTATATATATTCTTGTTGTACATTTGTACATAGATATGTATTTATGTATTTTTATATGTGTGTTGCGTGGAAGCAAGAATAAAGTTTCGTATATATCAAATTTCTCGGTTGTATTCTTGGTGGTTTTGGATTTATATGTATATAGCTGTAAGTATATACGATATGTAGCAGAATATCGTGAGATATTCTGTATATATACTGTATACATGTATATATACAGATATATCCATATATGCATATATAACCTGGTTAATTGTATATAAATAATATATATTTATTCAGTTTTGATGAAGTTGATTGAAAGTTTGAGTTCAGAATTACTGTATAAGAATTTTTCTATACCTCATAAATTTTTTTTTTTTTTAGGTTATGTTTGTCCCTCGGAGAATGTAATATCTAATTAGTAAAGGAGAATAATAATAGAATTAAAAAAGGCAAATGAATGAATTAAATTTTTGTTAATAGAAGTTATATGTCGGCTATCTTTACCAGGTGTAATTTTTTTTCTTGGTCGTCAGAAACCGTTGGTGGAGTTTTTTTAAAATTTCCGTCGACAGACGACAGCACATACTTGAATCGATATTGTTCGCCACCTGCCGGCTTTGATACATAATATCTTTGCTGAGAACGCCTACAAGATGGCGTAAGTAATTCCGAGCGTTGCTGCCATCTAGTGACAGAATTAATTTGAAAATTTGAATTATTACAAGATTGCAATTGAATAAAAAAAAATTATAATTAGTAATCTTATATACATAAATTAGTTTTATGTTAATTATATTATATAGGATGAAAAATAATTGGCATGGTTGAATAGTTACGAATAATTAAGAAACATTTTTGTCGAAGGTTGAGAAAAATTGTGCGTTTATTCAATGAAGACGTAGGACTAGTATACGTTTTAATGGACCGGATTCTCGAGTATCGATCGAGAGGAATTCCCGGACATCAATGCGCAATGCGCACATATTCTATACCCTCTTGACATGTCAAACTTCACAATAACTAATAGTAATAATCATATATCCATACATACATATATAAATATGTATATAATCATTTATTTGTATTGTTTTTTTTCCTCCCCATATAATTAATAATTATTCTTTATTGGGATTTTTGTGTGAATGAATTTTTACTATGTCCCATTTTGTGGTATTGTTTTTTTTTTGGTTATACTTTTTGTAATCTATAATATACGCTTTTATGTTTTATATATATATTCAAATTGTTTATTTATTATATATATAAACATTGCCAACGATATCTTTTTTTATTTTCACATAATAAATCACAAAATTTCATACACACTTTACACTCACGTGTATTTATTTTGCGTGCACTGTGTTTAACTTAATTAATTATTATTAATTATCCACTAAAAACTTCAATATACATATATATCAATAAATTAATAAATTAATGAATGAATAAATAAATGGATGAATGAATGAATTGAATGATTATAATTAATTAATAAAAACATTATTTGAATAAAAAAGACAGTTTCTCTGCTTTTTTTCTTTCTTTTTTTACTGTATATATATCTTTGGTATAATGTGCGCATATACTTCATATTTATATATATTTTTAATTGTTTTTAATAATTTATTGGTTCTCTTTTTTTATAAATAATGACACAATATTTCTCTCACCATTATTGCACAAAATTGTTCGCACTAAAATTTTATTTTTATTTTCCTCATTTTCTAAACCTCTTTATTATTTTTTTCTTTAATTTAATTAATTAATTCATTTATTTTTTTAGTTATTAACATCAGCATATTATTATACACCCTGCTAATTATTTATTTACCATGGGGTAATATGGGGAGGCAGTAGTTATCATGCAATATTTGACTCATTAAACTGCAAAAAATTCATCATTCAAATAATATTTCAACATTTTTTCTAAATAACATTCATTCACATATTTCATTTATTTTTTGTTTGTTTATGCACGCAACACAAATCATCATTATATAATAAATACGAACTGGATGACGATCGTAAATATTAAATTATATATTGATTTGCATATGTGAACATTTTATTTTATATTTATTTCATTAAATGTTTTATTTTTATGTGCTGTTGCTTTATTCAAAGTCACGTCACCATTTTTTTTGTTACTTTTTCTTTGAGATTACTGCTATTGTTATGGATACTTTTCATGAAACTAATGAATGTTTTTTATCTATTACAGTAATCAGTATTTATTATTAGTAACTAAATAATTATATATTTAGTTATTTAATATTAAAAAAAATTTTTTTTATATATTCACACCTGCATCCAAGGTAATTCTTTTATTTATTTACTTTCTCTGTGGTCTGTGTATCTCTCTCCCTGAATTTCTCTTTTCCTTTTATCTTTTTTTCCACTTACATCCATTTCTAATATTATTTTTTTTAATTTATTCACATTCACGTAAACACACACCCATATACATACATCTTTGGTTCAACACATTTTTCTTACAGCAATAGTTAAAGACTAGAAAAAAATTTTACATATCACTCTCTTTCCCCAGCATATTAGAGAAATATATAAAGAAAGTAGAAGCAAAAAAAGTATGAATGAGAAAGAGTTCAATAATGCAAAAATCAATTATTATTTTTATGAGTATTACTCAACAGAGTACTTTTTTTTTTAGGCCTTTGCACAAAATACACGAATTATTTCATAAATTTTAATTTTTTGTCTTTTATATTTGTCATTTTGCTTGTTCATTTAAATCTTTTTATTCAACACTGCAAATTTTTTTTCATCTAATTCAATTTATGCAGTACAGTGTATTGAATCCAAATGCCCACATGTGTTGTTTTATCCATTAATATATCTTATAATACACCGAATGTTCGGAATGCGTAAACGTTTTAAAATAGCACAGAAATTTTTCTATTTTTTTTTGTCGCTCTCCGCAAAATGTCTTTTCATCAGGATTTAAATATTCATATTCATATCAATTATTAAATACACGATGAAAATCGCACACAGTTATTCAATATCATTATTAATTATTATTCCTTATATGAAGTCATTTTTATTCCATTTTTTTTTTTAATATTATCATCATTATTTTATTATTTATTTATTTGTTTTTTTTATATATATAAAAACTCACTCTTTACCCGTTCAAAGTGACGTTAAAAAAAAGTGCCAAAAAATTCGTGGTATTATTAATTAATCTTATGGGCTTCAATATTTTTTTAATTATACTCCTCTTGTTCCGATAAATTCAATTGAAATTTTCAAATTAATATTCACCATAACACTATTTTCTCTTAAATACCAGTAATTAAATGAACATTTGATCAATAAATGAAATAGATATAAATAAAAAACGAATAAAAATAGAGAAAAAAATTATATCTATAAAATAACTATTTGAATCTTTTTTAAGATTCTATTTTCATCATGATACACGAAGGAATATTTTTTATCAGTGTGCGTTTCTTTGTGTACGTATGTATAATGTCTTGTATAATAATAATTGTGTACAAGTGTGTGATCCATATGTGAATGTACGTGTTTGATCATCAGATTGTCAATGGCCATAAGTCTGTGCATTCCTTTTTTTTTTTTACTCTTATACAATATTTCTCTATGTACGTCTTTTTTTATCATTCATTTTTATTTCTTATTAAATTTTTTTTTAATTCTCAATATTATTTTTCTTCACGAGATAAAAATAATATTGTGCCAGTATACATATATTTAATACGGATTTCGCAAACTTTTTTTTTGTTTCTTTACACAGAGGTTTTTTTTTCCTTTCGTTTCCCAACAGTGTATATGAACAATTTATAAACAAATGTATAAGTTATTAACTTTATTGCCGGTTCAAAGTCTCAATATTCTCTTCAGCCTTGAATAATTTTCAGCTGCAAACTTATATTTCCGACGAGCATTTCTTTTATTTTCATCTTTAAATTCAATATAATATTCAATATTGATTTTAGTTAAATATATAATTAATAATTTATGATAAATAAATGTGCCGATTACGTTATTGATTTTTTAGATTTGTTTTTAGCAACTGACACAGCATGATCTTCAATCGTAGGACTTGGTGGTCCACTTCCCAGTCTTGCAACTCTTCGATAAATATCGCTATTAACGAAACGTGGATACGAGTCACGGTGCATCAGGGTGTAAATTTGCAGCTGTGCCTCATCAAACGTATGAGGAGTTGGCTCAACCATATTCCTGTTGACGATCTCGCGCACCCGCGAATCCAAGCTCACCTAGGCGCAACATCAAAACGATTATTGATGACAAAAGCCAACTATTGGAATATCGACAAATATAAATTCAATACTTTGTATTTTCCATCCTCCCATTCATTCTTTTAATATTCTCACTTTCTCATTTTTATTTTTATTTATTTTTATTCAACTCTTATCGATTTAAATGAACATTTTTTTATCTATCAAAAGGACAATAATGATAAATACATCAACAAATAGAATATACAGATGGAAAAAAAACCTGATTCAATTTTTATTATAGATTTGATGTTATAGATAAATTAAATAATATTATAATTAATACTCACTTCTTTTGGCGATAATATCGATATGTAATCCTCATAGATATAACGTGCTTTTTCCTCAATTTTCTCTGGATTATTTTCGCGCTTCAATTGCTCACACGCAAGCCAAAATGCAATATTTTCTTCGCTATATTCACTTATAAGAAATTCACGAAACAGTTTTCTACCCGCAGCACTGCGCATTAATTTATCAAATGATGAACCCCAAGAACGTACTTCATCTAAACCACAACATTCTGGTGTGCTATCAAGTCCATCATAGCTATCAAGTCCATTTTCAGCACCTGAACCAACTAAATCACCTGGATGACCGCCACCTGATCCAATATCACCGCCTCCAATGCCACCTAAACCACGTTTCTTTCCTGAATCACCCCCTACACCTGATCCAGCGCCATTTCCACTTCCAACTGCTGCCAAACTATCACAAAAAATATAAACAAATAAATTAATAAATAAATGTAATGGCTTTTATTATTTTTATTATTAAAATAATATATTTAGAATAATTCTATCAATATTTGTTTTCTTCCATCGTCTTACCATTTATTCCTATGTAAAGCATGAAACGAAAATAACGAATACATGATGAGTAAAATTATTAGAATAATAAATAATAAATATAATCAGAACATGCGGTGATGACGCGACGAGATTGTTGCATCGCGCAAGCGCATTTTATACCGTAATGTAAAATAGGTCGACTGCTACTATTACTGATACTGTATTACATGTACAAAACGTCAATCATCTTTCATTTCTCCATACATATTTTTTCTTTTCATAATGTTCCCAAATATAAATTTCCATGCATATAAAATTCCTATGAAAAATCATTGAATCTTAAACGAATATCAACAGTTCTTTTATACATTTTATAATTATTTCCGTAATTCTTCGTCACTTCAATCTAATAAACAAAATCAAACAAAAATATAACAGACAAAATTATATTGACATTCTATATATGTACTTTGAAAGGTTAATAGTAATTTAGGAGTTGAATGTAAAAAGTTGTTCGTTTTTATTTCTTATTCTCTCACACTTGCATGATATTTTTTTTCTCTCCCTACTTTCCGACTCACTTTCTTGTACTTCACCCTCCAAAGTATTGACAACCAACGCACGTGCTTTCTTTCTTTCGCCAATATGAAAGTATATAACAATGAAAAAAAATACAAAAAAAGAAAAAAAAAAAGGGAAAATGAGAACACGCTCAGCAGTCGATTCGCAAAATAAATTAACACATGTACTCAGCACCAAAATAAAATATAAAATATATATTGTCACAATTGTACAAAAAAAAATAATTGTCAACCTTAATTTTAGATATATTAATATAAAAGAACGACAATACCACGAGCAACTGCAGCAACAGCACCAGCATAGACAACAGTTATCTTTCTTCGATCGTCCACCATGTCCAGGATTACCAATTGATCTTTGTGTTTGTTGCTGAGATTGCTGCTGCTGCTGTTGTTGTTGAATTTGTTGCAATTCTTTCTGGGGCGATTCATTATTTTGTGATATCTGCTGATCCGTTTGTGATTGCTGTGGATTTATTTGTTGCTGTGAGTTACCAGCATTTTGCTGTTGACCCTGGGCACGAAGCCGACAACTATTGGCAACACCTTCACCACCTGATCCATGACTAACGCCGATTCCCATTGCACTTGCACCAATTCCACTCGACATCTAGTGAATCCACACAATAAAAAAAAATATAATATATTAAAAAAAAAATTATTCTCAAAAATATCAATCGATAATTTAATTAAATAACTTAAATGACCTTACCTCTATCATGGCCCATCCGATTTTAAGCGAGCTTTGCTCGCTTCTTCAACACAATGCTCAACATATAATTCACGATTACCTCGTGTGCAAAGGAACTAAATTTATATTGTTGCTAAGTTTATTATCAATTTACATTATTTTCTTTTTATCAACACGGGATATTATATTATATAAATTTTTATTCATTTATTTTTTTTTATTTTTTATTACACGTTTGTGCAGGTGCAGGTGCAGGTGAGGGAGAGGTTAAGCGATCAGGATTCTAGACCTGGTCCACCGGGACCACCTCGTCGAGCCTCGCCCGAATCCCTCATGCTCCCTGCACCCCTCGTTATTTTCACGTTTTCTTTCACCAACCACCTATACCACTCTGCACTTTAAATTACATTTTATTAGAGACATCATTACTGCTACCGTTCATCTTCATACGATACATATTTTTATATAAATTATTGTTGTTATCGATGTTTTATTTCTAAGCATGGCATCACTATATTTAATTCAACTTTACATCCATGCTATTTACAACTGACGATCACAAAATCACATTAAGAAGATGGAGTATAAATAGAAATTATATTTATTTTTGGACGATATAATTCGGTGGTGTAAAAAAAGGTGATTGGTTGATTGGTATTATGGATTGTTTTAATACCAATTTTTCTTCATCAATCTTGCCACTTATAAGCGATGATTTATGATGTTGATGATGAGGATAACGATGATGAAGATGATGATGATGATAGTGGAAGTGTCACCATTGATGATGATAGAATAGTGGGAGACAGTTTATGACGATGAAATGTGTATACGAGCTTTCAAGCAAGCTGAATTTTGTTCCGTAGTGTATTGATTGGCGAGCGACCGTTCTCGCGAGAAGCCGTGTCGCGTCGTAATGTCGCTTTTCCAATCGTTTATATTTTAACTGCAATAATATTATTGTTTCCTTTTCTTTTATTACATTTAGACAATATAGAGAATAATATTTTTCCTTTCCATAATTTATCTCATCGTCTATTGCATTTAATTTGACAATTATTTATCTATCAATGCCTTGAGATTAATTTTGTATTTTATTTATTATTCAGATTATTCTTTTTTCTTCAATGTCTTTGTATTGTTTATTTTTAATTTGATATGTTTTATGAAATTAATGATAGTTGATTGTCACAATCAATCATTGTATTTATAGACACAAACACTGTAAAATCTTCAATTTTTCATTCATCAAATTCATAAATGTAAGACTGAAAATCGATATAATTGTTTAAATAAAAAACATCAAATGCACGATATTCACATAAAAAATTTTTAAATACTGTATACTTTTTATAAATGTTTGTAAAAAAAATATAGAATAACGCGTAAAGTAAATTAAAATAAAAAAAATGGAAAAAAAATTTTTTTTCTTAAGTAATTATTTCACGAAAAAATATTTTTTTATAAATTTCATAAATAATTGTGATTTTGTTTAACACATAGAACACCAATAATAATTTTTTTTCTTTCGTATAAATTGATGTTGATGATAATGATGATGATATATTATGATGAGGACAACTTGACGGGTAAGTTCTTTAAGAGTAAAGAGTGAAAAACGAAGCGCCGTTTTGCGCGCGCGGCCACCCAAATCGTCTATGACAAATTTTCGTACAAATACCAATATGGCGTACGGTGCTGATGACCTAGCTTTCACTGCGAGAACGCACAGAACACCCTCACGGCCCCTCTTCACTTTATAAACATGTATGTACCAAAACTAGTCTACTTTTATTCCTCATATTACTGACTAGTGGTGATTGCTGCTATAGAACATACTTTAATATATATTCGTGTTGCTCAACGTAAACGTTTGTTATACAGCGCCGTCAATGACGCCGGCGCTCTACAATCGTCATAGTGCAATTTGGATTATTATTTAATGTTGAATAAATACATTTTGAGCTTTTATAATTTTGTAACGTTATCATATTCTAATTTAATAGACTTAAAAGAGGAAATTTTGTCAAAGAGTTTTTATATGTATAACATTGGATTTATATGAATTTTTGGAGGTTATTAAATGCGGTTTTATTGGTTTATTGTTTATGCGAATGATTTTTTATGATGGATAATTCAATAGTGGTGAGAATTACATAAATAAAGATGAAATTTGAAATTCTCTATTAGCAAAAAAATCTGCCGGGTATTTTGCCTGAGAACTACTGGTACTTTATCAATGATAATAGTCGTCATCAGAAAAGAGAGCAATCGTATGTACTGCATATATTTCCATAAGAACGTAAAACAGCGTTGGCCAATCAGAGGCATCCATTCGTACCCGTTAATTTTTTCGGCGGGTTCTGATTGGATAGTTCGTAAATATGTTTGAATTTCTACGAGAAAATACAAGTGCTACCATCTATGATGTAAAAATAAAATCTTATGTATACATATATAAAAGCATAAGATACACAACATACATGTCATAACCAGGTCATGTTGATAAAACAGAATCGGTAAGTTAGAATGTTTTCATTAATTATGTATTATTGTTAATACTTATTTTGGTGGTATTTTTGACGTTTTCGATATTGGAAATACCTGATATATATCATAAACTAACCGATAATAAATAATAAAATCTCTTCCATAAACTTTATTATTTAATTGCCACAATAACTTCAAAATCCCACAACCAACTTAACCCTACTTTCTCGCTTATGCGAACCACGTATTCTATTGTCTTTACCTCCATCACAATGAAATAAAATCAGTCCCCGAAAATAAAACTTGAAATAAATTAAATATTGTAAATAGAATAGCAACAACGATGAATTGCCATTAATGTTTCATCTAGAATGCAGCAAAAGAACATAATTACCAGGTACTTCCCTCATGGCCTCATGTAATAATTCTCCGTTTTCCTCGTCATGTGTTTTTCTTCTCAAACTAGACATTTTGTTTATACTCCTACTCTATCCACCCCCATCTCTTTTCTGTCTCTCTCTATAACCTCTTGCTTCTTATCTTTCTCTCTTTTTTTCCTCTCATTCGTGACCACCACACACATCCCCCCCTCTGCTGTCGTGGCAATGCGCCCCAAAGGAGAAAATCATTGAACACGTGCGGGTGGTGACTGAGAAAAATAAGTCTCCGAAGGAGGGAGAGGGTAGAGAGTTTGACGACGTAAAAGAAGGGGCAAAGAGAGAGAAAAAGCCAAACGATTATGATAAAGATAGAACATAAAGCTTAGAGGTTAGGTACGTAGATATGCGTGTGCGCACGCACACACCCAACCTAGCTTGCTGTCGTTTATGGTTGTCTTTTTCCTTATACTCTCTCTTTTTCTCTTACTAACTGATGCCGCTTCGACTGAGGATTGAATGGTCGAGGGGGTGGCATCAAGGGGGACTTGCTCCTCACCCCACTCCACTCCCCCTTGAGTCACCCAACCACCCACTGTGCCACCCCGCCTGCCCACCCACTCGCCACCCGACTGCCGTCGAGGAAACAACCTGCAACTCTAACTGGCATTGCTGTATATTCGTGCCGACATTATATTTTCAACCCTAAAAAATATTAAGTTAATTTAACTATCACTTTATTTGCATGTGTATTATTATTACTACTTTCTGTGAGTGTATATATATATACATATATATATTCATTTATAAGTGTTGTGTGTGGACAAAATATTCAAGTTGGCAAATTGGAAAATATATATTACTTAGGTAAGTACATATTTATAAATGATGATGTTTATTTTAATTCACGTGTTGAGAAAAAGAAATGATAAATTAAATCAAATGTATATTTTTGTGTCTTTGACCACCCACACTCAGGCTCGACAAATTATATTCCTCGTCACATGAGTTGGAAATAAAGTTATTTCAATTCTATCTGCTTTCAAGAAAGATGAAAATGGAAGACATCATAAAGAGAAAAAGCAAAGGAAAAAAAAAATAAAATAAAAATTTTTATCATTATATACTAAAACACATCATCACTATTTATAATTGTTTTTGTGCTTGTGATGTATTTGCTGATGAAAATGAGGTTAAAATGAACATTATTTTATTTTATATAGATACATGAAGTGAGGAATTTTTTTTTCTTATGTCGCCGGGTTGGTTGATAATTTTCTTGAATTCTTTCATCTAAGCACACCCGAACCCATGACGAAATAATATCCTTGGCGCTCACAGTACAGTGAAACCGAACGGATGACGCTTGTCGAAGTGGGGTGGTATTCTGACCTGCTCCATACAACATATTCTCATCTCTTTTCTTTTTGTATATTTTATCCATAACATATATTCCCTCCCATTCTATTCTCTCATTCTCTGTTTGCTCTTTCAAAATGAATCCACTTTTCTCTATCAGCCTCTTCTCTATATTTTTCAATCAAATAAAAACACATAAATAAATAAATAAATATAATGCACATGCGCAATATAACATTAGGGTTGGTTTGTTTGTTCAATTGTACCTTTATAAATAAATTTATTAAAAAATTGAAGCATACTCATATGTGCAAATTGAAAAATAAAATTGTACAATTCATTTAAAAAATAAAAAAATATCATTTCTAATTATTTAATAATGAAATAAAGAATTGTATGTAGTGTATAATTTATTTTTCGTGAAAATGATACAATGGCGCATTGACTTATGGGTCGAGCTAAGGGGGGAGAAAATGGGAGAGAAGGGAAAATATTGATTTGTCCAACGGAGTACATACTGTTCATGCGTTTCTGTGACGTTGTCCCTAACGAGTTATGACACACAACTGTGTATATATGTACACTTTTTATTATTTATCTGTGTATGTCATTTGCTATATTCTCTCCAAATATACATATATTTTCTTATACTCATTCTCACATGACATAATCGTTTATTTTCGTGGAAGTATCACACATATCGCCACCAATATATCATTTGTCGATGATATTGTTAGTCTACTACTACTATTACTATTATCGTCATTGCTATTGGTACATCTACCATTAATACTTCTCACTGTAATTTTTTTTCATTTTATATTTTCTCATAGTTCCCGCGCTATCACAAAGATTTTCCTTAATGTCATATATGCTTGCGTGTGTAATTGTTAATGAGATAACTGTATGGATGTGTATGTAGGTAATTAGAAATAGATGAGAGTGATGAGACAATGGAAAAGAAGGTGACGGAGAAGTGAGAGAAAGAAATCAATACCTCATACTACCTACACGTGGTGATGAAGGTGAAAAAAAGAAATTGAAGAATACACAGGGCATGATAGTCTTTTGTTAGTGTCGTTTTTTTATTTCTCGTTCGTTTTCTTTTGTATTTTTACTGTTTTCTTATTTCCGCATATTCTTGTTTTGTTCATGTGTTAATATATTATGACAACCGTTTAAACAAATTAACTTTAGATATTGCTTAAAAAAGTTATCAAATATAACAGATGATTTGCTGATGGTAAATAATATAAAAAAAAAATAAATAAATGAATGAATAGGATGTATGGACTTTTTTAGAGTGAAATTATGTGTAAATATGTTTTTTCTATTTTTGGTTAATTTTTTTAGTTGGTTTTTTTTTCTTTCTTCTGTTGGATTTTACTGTTAAGTCTCATTGAAACATTGTCCTTGGATCAGGTAGACGGGAGCGAGTGGGACTGAAGGACTACTGCGGACAAACAGGACCGGCCTTTTCCCCCCAAGGGACAGCCCAAAATAGTTTATAATAGTTTACAACTACTTTTAAATTTATTTTTGAACCAATATGGAGAGTAGTGCCATTGGAATTGGCAGACTTGATTGTTATGAGGATATGTTTAAGGAAATAACTCGAAAATTGTATGGTGACGATCCTGATCATAGAAGTAAGTTTAGTTTTATTAAAATTATGACTATTAAAGTCAATAAAAAAGTTTTTAAACATTGATATTAATTGATTTTTATTATTTTTTGTAGCCTCCAGTGTGCAAAATGAATTTGAAACATCGGTGTCTTATAAAACTGAAGATGACACTGGGCATGGAACAGATTCCGATGATGGACAGTGGATTTGTGAGGATGAGTCATTGAAAGGCACTGATGGTAGTCGAATAGCAGCTTATCACGCAGGAAAATCTATGTGGAAATGCTACGAATGCGGTTGAGTATAAACATTTATTATTTAATAAGTAAGAGAGTCAATCATTAATTATGTCATAATCAAAACATTTTCATGATTTTTTAATTTACTTATGAGTATAAAAAAAATATATGAAATTAAGAAAATTCAATTATTTAAAATAATATCTTAAACCTGCAATTGTGAGTAAATATTTAATAATTAAATTGATAAATTATTTTTAATAAAGGTGATTGCATGAGTGGGAGTCCACGCGACATTGCCGAGCACTTTATTGAGCTACATTCATCACGAATAATTGGTGATGATTCACGCCATCGAAATAGTCTTTCGAGAAAAGATTATCTGCACACTAATGATCCAAAGTTGGAGGATATTGTCAGTTACCTGGAAAGAGTTCGAGATAGAGCAGAAAGAGGTGCTCCTCCATTGAGACGAACGCAAGAGACACAAACTATTCCAGCTGCATTATTGCCTGCCACTACAACATTTTTACTCCAAGAATTGCCATCGACGCCACCCCAACATTTACACTCAGTAATTTCCATTATTCAATTCCTGAACAAATTAAATTAAAATAGATTCATTAAAAATATTCAAATAATTTGTTTACAATCTTTTTTTTTTTTATCAGAGTCCAACGATGATGAGTACATCTGGCACAACATTATCAAGCAGTAAACGTTACACGTGTCCTTACTGTCCATACGGTACAGATAGAAGGGATTTATATACACGACATGAAAATATTCATCGTGAAGAAAAGCCATTTCACTGTTATGTTTGCTATAAACCTTTTAATCGCGCTGATCACGTAAAAAAACATTTTTTAAGAATGCATCGCGAGCACACATATGAATTATCAAGGATACGTCGTAGTCCTGGAACGGTAAATAATAGTGATATCAAATCACATCAGCAGCAAGATAATAATGGCACTACAATTAATGGCAACAACAATCATCATACAAATTATACAACGAATTACAATAATAATAAAAATTATCAATTACAAACTAGTCAAGCGTCAACTGTGCCTGGTCCACCAACACTTTATCAGAGTCCAACGACAACATTATCATCTGTCGTTGGTAATATGCAAGATAATAATTGCGGTAATAGACGAATTAATAGCACTGGATGTAATAGTAAAAGTCATTTAAAAGCCGGATCTAAAGGCGGCTTAGAACGACGGTAAATATATTATTTAACTTTAAAAAAAAATATCGACAAAAATACATGTATATTATATTTATATATATTTAAATAAAAAATATTGTTCCAGGTACACCTGTTGTTACTGCTCTTGGAGTGGCGTTGATAATTGGTGTCTTAAACGTCATTTAAATACTCATTTAAAGCCATTTGCATGTGCGTTGTGCGAATATAAAGCTGCGCGTGCTGAACGTTTAGCCACACATGTATTGAAAGTTCATAATAAACGTCAATGCTCACGATGTTCATTTTTGGGCGAGGACATTGCACAATTGCAACTTCATCAATTGCATGTGCATCGAATTAATAATGCCGTTAATAGCGGTGGCGCTGGTAGTGGCAATGGTGCTAGTGTATCAGCACCAACATCATCAGCACAACAAGGAAGTTTGCACAGTCCTACGACAGCTACAACTGCGCCGACTTCTGCATCGTCGTGTAATCGACCTGATCAATCCTTACAGTGAGTTAAAACATTTCAAGTTTTTCGATATATTTATATTTAGAGGATAATTATTGATAAATATTTAATTTTATAGAAGACTTTTAAATAGGAACTTTATTTAATTATATGTATTTATATTTTTATTTTTAGTTCTGTTGGAGGAGGTCGTCCACCACCTGGTCCACCAGTATTTCCAACTGCTGCCTCAGCAGTTATATCGCAACCAACAACAATACTCGGGTAATTAATTAATCAATCAATCAATTGAATAGCTAAATAAATTTTGATCAATTCATTCATTTATTTGCTTTGTTTCATGTATTTTTAAAGATAGTAGTTATTCATTTATAATTATAAGTTTTCTTTATTTTTTAATTCGTTTATTAATTTTTTTTTTTCTAATGTGACAAAATAAAACGCACCTATAGCCTGCCGTTATTTTTTCGTTTTGTTTGCGTTTATTTGGCTTTATTTTTTTATTTACATATTATTTAATTTCTGTTCCATTCGTTGAGATTTGTCGCTTTTTTTTTTATTTATTTTTTTCTTCATTTGTATTTAAATAAATAATACGTTTGCCAATATTAGCACGCTTATTTTTTTCTTTATTATTTTTGACATTTTTTATTTTATTTATTTTATTTTATTACTTTTTTTCCGTTTATGTAGAAAGAGAAAGTTAACGGCATATATGTACAGTAGTCTAAATGTATTTAGATGTCTCAAAGTTGCGAAATAATACAATGATGTTTGAATAATAATGTGTAGTAAAGTAATAATTGAAATATGAATACATATAAATTGAAATAAAATAAAAAAATAAATATTAATCGGTGATATTATGAAATAGTGCGGCTGTAATTGCCGCTACGAGATGGTAAAACAAAATAAAAAATACTATCGTCATATCGACAACGCATTCATCACGATGATAACTGAAAAACGGATCAGGTGTGTTTTTATATTCTCACAAGTGCAATATAAAATATTTATAATAACAAACTAATTAAATCTAATAATGATCATAATTTTTTTTTATTTTTTTCCATCTCCATTGCATTTTTTATAGCAATGCCCTGACAAATGGACGAAATAGATCTCGGAAACAGAGTGAACCAAGAAAAGTATTGACAAATCAATGTGAATCAGAGGAGGATGATGATAATTTTTATGTGAATAATAGTGATTTAAATTTAATTGATACTGATGTGAGTAAAAGTAAATGTGAAAATCGTTATTTACGGTGTTATCTTTGTCCAAATAATGCATCCGCTAGAGCATTAACAAGAAAACCGTATCACACTAAAGCATCATTAACATTGCACACATTATGGAGACATTTTTTAAAGACAAAAAAACGTCAACACAATCCAATTAAATTAAGCATCAAATACATAGATAATATAAATCATCAACAGCAAAATGAGCAACGGCAACATAATACAACACGAATAAATATTTGATGTGTAAAAATAATTTCAATTAATGTGCAATTTAATCCCTCTGATTATGGGAACAATTGTAGTGTTTTGAATATAATTTTGAACTTAAAAATTAACCAAAAGTATTAAATGTTGGCGTGTTAGGTTCAATGTACAAAATAAAACAAAATAATTAAGAAACAATGAATGAATAAATGAATGAATGAATAATTATATGAGAATGATTTTTGGAAAATGAATTTCCAATTTTTTCTTATTTCTTACTTTATTATTTATGTATATTGTTGAAGTTAATTGAGAAATATAATGAAGATACGATAGAAAAACACGACGCCATTGATATTTTGTTTTTGAATTAAAAAAAAATAAAAACGAGTCAGGTCATAAATGTTGAATGTATGAGTGTTATAATAATTAAGGTAAAATTAATAAAATTAATGTATGGATAAAAAAAAGCTGAGAACTGCCTCAGTATTTAAATTGATTATCTAAAACCGAAATTCTTCTTTTCATTTTCTATATAAAAACATATATTTGTAAAAAAAATTTTAATCTTGTTTATGTTATTACATGAAATATATTATATCTATTATATTTGGAAACTGTGATGTTAATACTTGCTTTCACAATATAATGAAATAATTATAGTATTTGCATATACGTACATATATTCATATACGCATATCTGTATAAATATCATGGATAAATACCGTTGTATTATTTAGTCATAAAATTATTTTTACTGCTTAATTATATTGAATTTTGTTTTTAAACGGGCGCAATTTTTTCCACAACATAACCAATAATTGGTAAAAATTTCATTTTTTCTGTTACAAAATCGAGACAAAATCTTGCCCATTCGAAATTCCTTATCACCATTGATAAAATCATATAATAAAATCCATAAACTGCAACATTATGAAGCACCCAGAGCCTATAAAATAAGAAAAATATTCATTGGTTAATTTAATGGAATAATTTTTTATTTAAATTAAATAATTACTTAATCTTACATTTTTTGATAAATTCGTGCTCGTGGTAAAGTATCAAGACTTTCTTTCATGCAATATTGTCGCGCACCAAGAATAATATTTTTCATGTATTCGTGTTCATCTACAGCGAGAAAATCGATTGGAAATAATTTTTTGTCCTTTGGATTCATTTCCTCCCATAAATTCAACAAATTCGTATTATGAAATATCCAGTCTCTCGTAGTAAAAAATTGCAAAACTTCAAGCCCATCACTAATTCGCTTCTGTATTTTTACCATACTATGGAAAAAGAAGAAAAAAACTAGTATAAAATAAAATTATACAAAAAATTAATGGAAAAATGATTCAATAAAAAGAATATTGAGATTCTTACAAGCGTTTTTGTCGGAAGATCAACATGAGAAAATCAATAAAGTAAGCCGGTAATATATGAAAGAAAAATACAAAAAGATTGTGAACAAATTTACTGCTGCGAATATCACCACCTGGATACCAAATCCCCGCGTCAAATGGATACTCGTAAGCAACTCTCTTTCCTCTCTCTACAACTTCATTCCAAGTAATTGGTACAACTCCACTCTGTGTGACATTAAATACAGGGATATTTTTTTGTCTATAAATTAAAAAAAAACAAAAGAGAGTTGATTATATTTTAATTTATCGTACAATTAACAATGTAATAAATAATTAAATTAATTAATTAAATTCACCTGGTGGTAGCTGAACCTATTTTGTATCCAATGGCAATTAATGCATTAATTGCAATATCTACAGGAATAACCTCTGCATGATATTCACCGTTGCAGTGCATAGACCTTATAACACCTTTTCCAGCACCAACAATAATTCCTACAGGTCCGTTAAGACTATCAACCCAGCCGGGAAGCGGTTCAGCCCACGCTGGTGTCACTGATAAATATATATTTAATATTTAATTAAAACATATAAATATCTATTTATCATACAATAAAAATGAAAACTTATTTTTCTATCTCACCTATTGATGGTCTAGCAATGACGCACGGCAAGGTTGGATATTCATTTGCCACGAGTGTCTCCGCAAGACGCTTTGAATATGTGTAAGTATTCGGATGCGGTTCAATTAATCTGAATTAATTTATAAAAATAATCATTTCGTTAATATATAAATATAAATTTATTTTTTTATTAGATTTATTAATATGCATTAATTTTATTTTTTTATACTTGGGTGTAACGAGTTCTAATGCATTAGGTTTCAACCATTTAGTCAATCTCATAACTTCATTTGGATCCTCAGATGAGTCATAAATACGTTCACCTAATTCATCTTTATCAACATGGCAAAATGCTGTACTTAAATGAATAAAAACCCGAAGATTTTTCATTAATTTAGCAAGTTGTAACATTGATGCTGTGCCAATAGTATTCATATCAATGGCATCTTTTAAAATTGCCTCAAGTTTTAATGTTGCTGCGACATGGAACACAATTTCAACTTCATTAATCAATAAATCATACTGAGATTTAGTTAATCCAAAATTTTCAAGAGTTATATCTCCTGATAAACCAATCAATTTTCGCATTTGTTCAGGCTTTGTTTTACGTATTCTCTCAAACATCTAAAAATAAATTAAATAATATTCAATGTTATTATATTAAATTAATCAATAATATTTGATAACACGATATATTTTTCTTTACTGGTAATTTAAACATATCTTCAATACGATTTTCTGGCAAGCGTCCACGTTTTGATCGCAAAATAATATATATTCTTTTCAAATCACTGCAACTGTAAAGAAGCTTCTCCACAAGAACCTTTCCCATAAAACCTGTTCCACCACTGATAAAAATTGTCTTTCCCGCATAAAAAGATTGTATTGGACTCAATTCTTTATCCATGTTTATTTTTTTGGATTCTTTATTGGTTGCTGGATTCCTAAAATGAATAAATTAATTTGAAACGTGCTGATGTGTCAAGTAAAAAGAATATATAATGAAGCTTTTTGGGAAAATATATGAAGGCTGAATAATTAATAATTTATCGTTATATTTTCCTAGATAAATTCCTAGTACGCAAAAGGGCAAATGACTTTCACCTTTGACTAGTAAATAATTTACGTATGATGAAAGATTTTTGAATTTTTTTTTATCTATTAATTAATTATAATATAATATAATATAATACATACATAATATTATATTACAGTAACTTTTTAAGTATTTATTTCATAATTTTTATGGACACATTTACATTATACATAGACTATATCAAATATAATTATTGATAGTAAAAAATATCTTTTCGCAATAAATGATGCATTAGTGGTGAAATTGAACAAGTTAATTTATCAGAAATGTTGATACTTGCACAAGATCTACATCAACTGCCCACAAAATCACCCAGCGAAAGCGAATGTGTACTTTGTGAGATAAATAAAAAAAATCAACGAAAGATTATTGACCGCAATAAAGAAGTCGAAGTAAAATCAACGTAAACAGCATTCATGTATTGAGATTAATCATTTCTACATCATTTAAATTTATTTTTGTACGCAAATCTAATTACATTATTTGAAAATGAGATTATTTATCTGCTTACAGAACAGAAAAATTCGTGTATAAATATATAAATAAGATAGAATAAGATTCATCAGTGCATAGAATAAGTTTTGCACCGGTGAATCGTTAAATGTTTATACTTGATTATAATTTAATACTTAAATGAATTTTCTCCTTTAATTTATCAAAACAAATCTTTTAACAATCTCCAATTTATTTACTTAAATATTTTACTGTTCAAAATTTTAAATGCTGAAAATATTTTCTCCTATGCAGAGATAATTAAATTTCAATACAATGAATGATGATAATATTCTAAAATATAATAGTTAAATGAAAACTCACGTTGTGGTAATTGAATGTTAAGGTGGCTAGATTCTTACTGGTACCAAAGTGACCAGTTTGAAGAGTAAGTAAAGTCCTATCACAGTATCCCCACCTGCTTTGTATGTTACACGATGGGGAGCTTGGCTCTCTTTCCGCTGAACTTTTTCCTCTTTCTCTTTCTCACTACCATAAATGTATGATAGATACACATATATGCACAATATGCATTAAATATACATTCAATACTTGCTCTTATAAACTGTGCCACTCTCTTCCTGATTCCAAAAATGATGAAAGAAAAGAAAAAAAGCAACTAGTTTTATTGTAAAATGTTATGCAATGTTTAGTTCAGGTAATAAACAAAAAAAAGTTGAATGAAAAAAAAAAATAAATAAATATAATATGTTTATTGCAAGGGTGAACTTTGCTATGATGATCATGATGATGATGAACAATTTTATGAACAGGTAGAAATAAGAAATATTCAATTCGATTTGAATTTTCAACATGATTTGTCAATATAACATTAGCTGTTGGCTTTTCATGTATTAGAAATATCTTGCAACACATCCTAGAAAAGTGAAACTTTATTTATTAAATGCACAATCTATATATATATATACTTTTACTTCTAGACTATAAACACTTACTTCGAGTACTGGATGAATATCTCCTTTATTTTTTATTTTTTGCGGCATGCTGAAATAAAAAAAAGTATTACAAAATTTTTAAATACTGCGAATTCATTTATGACTCATTCCGACATATACAATGATGATAAAAAAAAGTTGCAATGAAATATTCTTTTTTTATATCTTCACTTTTATAAATTATGGTGATGATGTTATAAAAGATAACAGTAAATTTATGTATTATTAATTAGAATTTATATATATCCATAAGTTGAAGAAGTTGAATTTGTAATGAAAAATTATTTGTTTATGAAGTTTATTGAATAATTTTTTGAAATATAAATATCTATATACGCATGCGTTTCCCCCGCCTTGTTCCTATGAAATACTCTCACGTGTAATTGTTGTTCTTGTCTCTGACATAAAGTTAAAATTATTTTACTAACTTCTATCAAAAAAAAAAAAAAAAAAAATTCATATCATAAGTTAGGGTATTGTTTATGATATTGATAAAAAATATAAAATGCCAGAACAAAAAGATATGAAACACGCAAGTGACAAAATGATTGATGAATTAGCAAATGATTATTCTGCTTATATCAAAATTGACCTTCCAAATGAGGTAAGTTTCTTTTGATTCATTTGTTTTTTTTTAAAACGATACACATGTATATATATAGATGTATATGTAAATATATTTTCAAGGATTAAATCATTTTTCATCTGTATAAATTCGTTATATTATACAATTAATCACGCTCACATTGCTATTGTTTATTCAAGTCCACGTATGTATAACCTAACCTCCAAATAAATAATTATATTTCAGACAAAGAAGGTCCATGAAACCGTGGAAGATATGATGATACGATTGGAGGAATTCGAGTCTATTGTTGGAATGGTTTGTTGATTATTTGAAATAAATTCGAATCAAACTGATTTATAATGGTATTTTATATTTAAATATTTAAAAAAAAGGTGCAGAATTTACGAGTTGAATGTGCGTACGAGCATATAGTTAAATTTCGTTCGATTCATCCGCAATTATTGGATTTGTGTCGACGAATTGACGCACTTGAGCACGTGGTTGCAAGAGCCTGCATCGATTTAACAAATTTAGAGACTGCTGTTGAAACTGCCGAGAATGAACTTGGCAGATGTTCAACAACTACTGATCGTCTGTTTGGTATTCTTAATCCACTATCATTTTTTGTAAGTGAAATTCCATTATTAATAATTAAAATATTTTGACTCCATATGTTTTTGGTTTAATTCAAATTTGCATTCATTATTTTGTAGAAATCAAAAAATTCTGAAGTTTCAGTAGCTTCTTCAAGTGGATTAACATCATCGCCAAGACGAGTGCCACATAGAATTGACTTACCACCAATTTATAGAACTGAGGAGGCATTTAAGACAATGCAATAATTTAATAAGCAGTTTGATATGATTAATATTGTCTTCATAATCTGAAAAACGTTTTTCGCGTGCGACCAATTGGTATTTGCCCTTGAAGACGAAGTCTACGAACAGCTTCTCGAAGGTGTTTTGGTTGTAGTGGCCCTGTATCATTGTACTCCTCCATTACGTCCAGTGCTGAATGTCGAAAATATATTTTTGTTTATTATTCAAATTATTATAATCAAAAATTGTTGGTGATATTAATAAATAATTTTGGCTTTTCACCTTCTTCAACTATTTCACCAACAAATACTTTCGCAATTCCTGACATTGCAATCACAACATTTTGTGAAACTGAACATCCGGTGATCGTTTGCATAATCTAAAAAAATTTTATTATTTTTATTAAACATATTTTATGAAATAATTATAAAATAAAAATTATATATATTTTTGTACCCTTTTAATTGCTGCTTTTGGGAATGCTGCTCTTCTAAACATTTCATATCTATCCAATTGATCCTCTGTAAAATTAGACACCAATACTCTGATAATAAAAGAATTTTATCGAGATTAAAAATTAATTAATTAAAAAACCAATATTAAATCGAATAAAATTATTAAAACTAATATATATTTACTGCATTTTTTCACGCTCTTCTTCCTCAAGTTCACGTTTATTTTTTTCTTTACTTTCCCGTCTGTCCTTAATCGAAATTAGTCGCGATGGTTGTGGGACAATAACATTATTAAATAAATCATCGTCTTTATTAACATCCACATCAATTTCTGTTTTGACATCAAGTGAGTCTGAAGTATTTAATGGTGAATCAGAGATTTTGACGGGAGATTCTCTTTGTTGTACATTCAGAGCATCTACATTAATCTGCAAATAAATAAAAAAAAATCAATTGAATTGTAATAAAATTAAACATTAATAAATTAATAATACAATTATAACTCACTTTATTATCGTTTTTATGAATATTAATCGTATCCTCTCCAATATTACAATAATTTTTTTTTTCTAATTTACTTTCAATATCAATTGCATCGCTGCAATTCCCTAAATCATCTTTTCCAAATAAATTATCCATTATTTATATCGATTATAATATTTGGGTGATTGTTCCGGTAGTTAAATTAAACAAATAATAATATCAACTTTAAGATTGTATATGAATGTTGCAATTACATACATACATATTATAAAAATATAATTTTACATAACCTTAAAATTTGTTTACCGGCTTAATTTACAAAGTCCTCTATTTTACTGACAGCCGATATTGACAGTGATTTTTATTGGCAGCGCGGAGGGGTGTTGCACTTTGTTATATGCGTGTGTGTGTGTGTGTTAGAGAAAAGTTGTGGACCAATGAAAAAATGACAAACATTTGATACATCAGCAGCCAATTGGCATGCGCCAGCTGGGGTCTGGGATTTTGACAGAATCCAACGTGGTAATACTAGTAATAATTAAAAAGCGGTTGATTATTGAATATTGTTCATATAATTTTCAAGAGTCAATACTGATGAACTAAAGGAATATATTTGTGAAAATTAAATTTGTATTTTAATTCAAACGATTAATCCATCGAATATAACGATTTCCAAAGATTTCATATTGTCATTTTTGTTTTTCTTATTTATATAATTAATAAAAAAAATGTGGCAGATAACCTTACTATCACTATTGATGACCATAGGAATAAGTTTTCCAGCGTTGGCGTTGAGAGAAGGCGAATGCGAGGGTAATATTTCATATTAAATTCTCTAAAATTTTATTATTAATTTGGTATACTTGCAATAAGTTGAATTTTTATTTTATTTATCCAGTTTGTGTGGCAACTGTCAATAAATTTGCTGATAGTTTAGCAGATGATGTCAAGAAGGATCCAAAAAAAATTGAGGAACAATTTAAAAAGTTTTGTAAAGGCACTAAATCCAAAGAAAATAGATTTGTAAGTGTCATCATATTTTAATATTAAATTCGTATTGGCTTATTGATAATTCATGAAACAAAGTTAACAACAATGCATTCTTCAATTTATTGCACAGTTTTAAATTTCATCAGTAATTCAGTGATGCTGTTCACATCATTTTATGCAATAGACAACTGTGTAATTTTTACAATAATAAATTTGTATCATTTTCAATTTCAAATGATTTATTTTTTTGATGCAGTGTTATTATTTGGGAGGATTGGATGAATCAGCAACAGGAATATTGGGTGAATTGAGCAAACCGTTGTCTTGGTCATTGCCAGCTGATAAAATATGTGAAAAATTGAAGAAAAAAGACGCACAAATTTGCGACCTCAGATTTGGTGTGTAAAATATATTAGAATTTCGAAAGTGATTATTTATTTTGTAATAATTAAGTTATAATTATGTATATTGATTTACAGAAAAACAAATTGATCTCAATACCGTGGACTTGAAAAAATTGAAGGTACGTGATTTGAGGAAAATATTAAACGATTGGGATGAAAATTGTGATGGTTGCATTGAGAAAACTGATTTTATTAAAAGAATAGAAGAATTAAAGCCAAAATATTCAAGTAGCTCCAAATCTGAACTTTAAAAAAGTATTTTTATAATCACAACTGACAAATATCAGTTTAGATTTTTATTATTTTCAATTTTTGTTCATCAATAGACAAACAAAGTAACTTAATATGCATGTCTGAATCATTTTTCATAATTTTCTTATTATTATTAAATTTTTTTTTTTTTTTTTAATGAATGTATGAAAGAATATATGCGCGAGAATGCGAACAAAACTGAGTGGAAATAAAAAATAAAAAGTATAAAATGACTGCCGAAATTTGAAAATAAATAAAATACTAGCGCAGATACCGAAAAAGAATATTTATAAAATAAAATATTAATTTCATCGATTTACAAATTTATATATAAAATTTATCAAATTTGTAATCCGAAATATGCGATACATCATAAATAAAAAAAAAAGATGAAATATAAACATGTATTAAATTAAAATTTTATTTATTACAAATAGGCAAATTGCTCCACATACCATCAGCCTTACAAATTATTTTGCCATGTAAATTTTTTTTCGGACATTTATACGATAATTCTTCACCATACAAATACGAATTACCTGCCAACATTATACTATTATTAATTTTTGGTTTTCCACAAGATAATCTGGAACATTGGCCTTGCATTTTCGACCAATTCCCACTAGCTAAACATCTAATAGTGCCTTGACCAAATAATCTATAGCCAGATAAACAAACATACTGAATAACACGTCCAAATTCATAAATTTTACTCTCATTAGCATCCAATAAAAATTTTGCATCAATTATTGTCGGTGGTCTGGTACAATTAACCAATTTACATTGCTGTAATGGTGACCATGTTCCATTTTCTATGCAATAAATGATTCCAGGACCATTTAGCTTATAACCATTACGACATTTATACGTGATACTGTCATTAATTCGCCAATTATTATCAACATTCTCGTCAGTATCAATTAAATATCCATTCAATGGCACCATTGGTGGTGGACATAAAGATTTATTATTTTCGCAAACATTATTTGCCAATAAATATTTTCGAAGTTGATTTTCAGTCATATTAACATCATGAATTAATTTCCAAATACCTTTTTCATTGCACCGCCATGATATTTGATTAATAATAAAATTATTCGTATTATTTATAATTAAATTTAATTTTTTGGTCATGTCGTTGCACTGAAGAGTAAATTTATCACCGAATTTATCCCCCTCAATAGCTAAAGTCAAATGTGCTAAAGTGTTATTTTCCACAGAGCTATTTTTATTTTTAGTTGAACTGGATACAGTGGTAGATTTACCAACGAATAAATTAGCAACAGAATGAGTAGATAGAGGAGAGCATTGATGTATAATACATTTAGGTACTGCTGGAAACCATTCACCATCATTATTACATGTGACATTGTCATCAGAAACAATAAATCGCTCTTTACAAGTGATTGATAATTTTGCTCCAGGTATTGCACCATCTTCGGCATTCATTTCTGTTTCATTAACAAATACTGCATTTTCAATAGACGGCCATGGGCATTTTATTAAAATGCAAGATGTGAGGGATCCGATCCAACTGCCATTGGTAAAGCATTTAAGCATTTGAATTGTACTTTGTGTATTATTTCCTTGGACTTTATAACCTTCATTGCAAGAAAATGCGACAACATCCCCATACTTATAATAATTCATAGTCAAATTATCAGAATAATAATTTGAATAACTGTCTGCTAATGATAATGACACATTGGTTGTATTATTAATATTATAATTCATATGTCCATAATTTAATGGAGTAGGTGGTGGACATATAATTGATTGACAATGTGGAATCTGATAGTTCCATTCGCCAGACTTCATACACATCAATATTCGTTCGCCAATTAAACGATAGCCTGAATCACATTTGAATTCCAATTGTTGTCCAACTTGTAGAATGGATACATCGTCCCGTTCGTGTTCTTCAATTATATATTCAATGTCACCATGTTCAGGAGCAAGTGGACTCTTGCATGTAATGCCAATACATATTGGTGGACGTCCACTCCAATTTCTGTTTGAATTACAAAAACGATGTGGATTACCGCGCAATTGATATCCCTCATCGCACGTATAATAAATTTCATCGCCATATAGATATGAATTTCCATGAATTTTTCCTCTTGGAAAATATCCTGGAAATCCACAAACAACTTTGATACATTTAAAATTATAATTGCTATTCCATTTGCCCTGTTTCATACATTTTCTCATAATTGAATAATAAATCTGATTATCCACACATAAATTATATCCTATTTCACATGAATACGTTGCTTCACGTAAATCTTCACTGATATTAACATGACCATGATGTGGAGCAATAGGTATTTCACATCCATGACAAAAATTACTCTTCAGAATTTTAATATCACCACGAATATATTTTTTAAGACTTGCCCAAGCAATTAAATTTCCATGATAATTATCGCAGGTTTGGCTGAGATTTTTTATTAATTTTTCATTCAATGTTATATTCCAAAGATCAAGAAGAGTTAATTGTCCTAAAAATGCCTCGGATATAGAGAATCCACCTTGAACATAATCCTGCTCTTGTCCAATGACCACACTACCATTTCCTAATATTACAGTGTTAGTCGCCAATTGTTCACCACTTGCTTTTAAAATTCCATCAGTGTAAATTTTCCAAGATCCATTGACACTCTGCCAAGTTACACAAATAAAGTGCCAATATCCATCATTTAAACTAATATCAGTTACGACATTAAACCCATTGATATAAAAAACAAATCCATTGTAATCAGTTAAAGTAATTGTATTATCTTGATTTGGTGTTGCATATGAAAAAACTGTACCATAATTAAAAGTGTCCGTTGATTGTAACCAAAGACAAAGAGTTAATTCTGTAATATTAATTGCTAACGGATTTTTCAATAAAACATAATCAGTTATTCCGGGTTTCACAAAGTGCAATACAAATTCTGATGATAATTTAATTTCACAATTGAAACCATCAAAAAGAGTCGAGCATTCACAAGTATAATTCGATAAATTATTAATACAATTTCCACCATTTTGGCATGGTGAATTCCTGCAATGATTAATACGTGTTAGACAATCATCGCCACGATAACCAACTGGACATTGGCATTTATAGCTCTCGTGCGTTGTATTTACATCGGCAATATTTATACAAATGGCATTAGGATGACAGGGCAACCAGTCACATGGTAAAAGTTGACATCTACGTCCAAGATATCCTGGTTTACATATACAACGCCAGGTTCCATCAACAATTAGGCATGTTGAACCTTCTTCGCAGATATCTGAACATAAATCTTGCGATATTTCACAAAATTCACCGGCAAATTTATCGGTGCAGTTACAATTAAAATCATTTTCATCGCTGTAACAAGTTCCATTATTTTTGCATGGATTCGATATGCATTCATCAATGTATTTTTCGCAATTATAACTAGTGAATTTTGATGTACAATTACAATAATAACCTAATGGATTTTCTTTATTAAAAATACAAATGCCACCATTTAAACACGGCATAATTTCGCATGGATTACGTCGTATTTCACATCGAGAACCGAGATAATTTTTTGGACATTCACATGAATAACCATTGGATTCTCTAATACAACGACCGTTGTTCAAACAAGAGTTAGGCATGCACAGATCCTGAGTGTAAATACAATCTTTGACGTTGACGGTACTTCGAGCATTGGTTGTTGCGTTTCCTGGACAGGGTCGACATTGACGTTCACCATAGAAAGGTTGATAATATCCAATATCACATGATATACAAGGTTCCATTGAGACAATCTGATCCCGATGATATTTTCTTTTCGAATAATAACCTGGTTTACATAATTTTATACAATTATTAACACTGACTGAATAAATTTTTTTCGTTGATGTTCCTTTCGGACACTCTTTGCATGATGTTTCTCCAAATTTATCTTGGTATTCACCGAGACGACATGATGAGCAATAATTTGTTTTTAAATTGTAAAAAGTACCTGGAGGACATTGAACACATTTCTCTTTACGAAATATACTTCCTGCGTTACAATGTTCTTTTAATTCATCACCGAAGATTGTTTGGATATTCAATGCCAATTTGGCTATTTCCTGGTTTGTTTCTTCATCTAATAAATTTAATCGTTCAGATTTAGTCATCTTTTGGATTTCCTGACGAAGCTTCTGAACATCCTGACGTGGATCGTGCTGATAGTCTGATATTATTTTACCAATGAACCAAAATTTTATCTCAATTTTATCTCTTCTGCGTTTCATTCGAGTTTTATTTTTTGTTTGGGTTTTATTCAATGATCTGCGTTGATGTCGGACTATTATTGTTTCGTTTTCCATTATTTTACAGTCGAAATCCACTTTTGATAAACGACAATCAATTCCATTTTCATTACAGTGGTCATTAAAATTTTCGGATAAGTCATTGTTTATATTTTTTTTTAAGTGCTCAAGCGTCATTTGTTCATGACAAATAGTTGAATTTGATTCTAAAATAATACTTCCATTGAATTCAAGTGACGATGGAATTTCACTGACTGAACACGAGGGAAAAAATGCTTTATTCCAATTATTTTTATTCGAATTACAATTTAATATTAAATTTTCATCAGCGCCACTTTCTTCAATTGAAAAAACATATCCTTCATGACACATAATAGCACATTGAATATTTTTATCAGTAAATTCTCGGCAGTCAGTTCGACTATTTGAAATAATCGGCATATCTTTACAAATATTTTCAATTGTAATATTTAAAACACAGCTTGCAGTATTATGACTTTTATCAGTGGCATTGTATATAATTTTGGTAGTCCCAAGTGGAAAAAAAGATCCCTGAAAATGGCTTTGTTGAACGATAACTTTTTTACCAGAATTATCATGAAAATCAGGTTCATCCCAAGTAACATTTTCTGCACCTGTCAATAGACTAGATAAATAAATCGGTGGATCAATGCAATTTTCAATAGTAGGCGGCTCTTCATCAACTGTTGTGACACTAAATCGACATCTAGCTCTATTGCCACTGGTGTCCTCAGCAATATACGTAATTAAGTGAACGCCAATTTTAGATTTCCATGGAAATGCCAATGTAGGTTTGCTCCAGACGTGCGGAAGCTTACGAGAATTATCACTGGCAATTGGATCTATCCACGTGGGCAGTGAATATCTCTTTCCCGGCAGAGTTTTCCATGTGCTATTATTCGGACACTTGATCACTGGCGGAGTTTTATCAATACATTGACTGATAATATGACGTTGACTCCACAATCCATTGCTTCCAATGCATCGTCTTATTATCGGTCCGTCCAATTCATAACCTAATGTGCAAGTAAATTTACAACTTGTACCAAAATTCAATTTTTTTATTCCCGTACAAATCCCTGGTGTAATAAATCCATTTGCCAATAGTGGCAGTGGTTCACACTTTATTTGCTTGCACGTAACTTTCAATCCGTCCCACCGCGATACTGGTAAACAATTCCTTACTTTACTACCAAGTAATTGATAGCCGTTATTGCATTTAAATTGACAACGAGCGTCTATTGGTAGTGCCGCCATCGACAATTTGGATTGTTTTAATGGATTAGAATGAGATTCATCGTCATACTCACAGTGAACACGACCGTGTTGTGGTGGACGTGGTGTTGGACACGTTTTTAAAATACACTGAGTATCTGTTCCAGACCAAGTGCCATTATTACTGCACAATCTAATGCTATCACCAATTAAACGAAAGCCAATTCGACATCGTAGACCACACGCAGCATTTACCACATTGCTGCACGCATTTGCCTTTACTAAATATCCATTTTCTGGTATACGAAATTTTGGACACATCACAGCATCGCAATTAGTACCATTTTTTATGAATCCCAATGCACAAATGCAATCATTCAATGATGTCGCTGGAATTTTTAAAGTTATATGATTAGCACTTGGGCAAGGAAAACAATTAGCTGCTGAATCACCAGGAGATATTATTTTTCCGTATGTTCCATTAGTGCATGGATAACATGATCCTCTTAAACCAGAACCAAAGTAACCCAATGGACACAAACATGTATAATGACCTGTTGTAATTCCACAATTACATTCTGCAATTTTATCACAGCATTTAGATTCATTTTGTACGAATGTATTCGTGCAAAAAACATCACAAGACTCCTGTGAAATTGATGGCATATATTTTCCTGGTTTTAAATCTGTTGGAATATAATTTTTGTATTAGTAAAATTAATGAACTTAATAGGAGTATAAAATAGTGAAGAAAATAGAAAAAAATTATTACCTCGATGTAAAGCACGCCGAGCCATCGCTTCGAATTCAACAAAACTATCCAATAAATAGCTGTGTGTGTATCCAGGTTCACTGGCAATTTCATAAAGTTCATTAATTTTTCCAGTTTGTATTCCAAATGTTAAAATGATTGCGCCGATATCTTTAATCATTTTTGCAATTGGACGTGGATCACCGCCATTGCTGAAGCCATCGGTGATTAGAAATACAATTTTTCTTGCTTCCTTACGACTTTCATGAAGAATATCAAGTGCCTCTAAGAGCGCACCACGCGTATAAGTACCACCACCAGTCCATTTAATATTTCTCAATTGTTCATTCAATAATGTACATTTATTTCCAATTATTTCTCTTGATGATATTTGATCAATATTTCGCATTATCATTCCTTTACCTGCAAATGTTACCACTGCCACTCTTGTGGCAAGTCGTTCTACTCTTAAATCTGATAAAAAATTACGAACGAAATTCAATTCACTGTTAAAATTGTCTGCACCAACTGATGATGAAGCGTCAACAAGAAAAACCATTTCCACCTGTATAAAATAATATAATAATTATTTAGTTTATTGAAACATCATAGAGATTTTTTGGTCTTATTTATTAGAATAATTGAATAATCTTTACCCGATCAGAATTCTCCCGAAAGTCATCAATGTAAACACGTAAAAGTTTTGATAGTGCATCTATTTTTTTATTCGGAGGGATCGATACATTTTTCGACAATAAATAATTATTACCAACGCTATTATTGTTATTCAATATTAAATTTTTAATTGTGTGATTCAAAAAATGATTATCATTATCATAATTGTTACTAGGCAAAATATCAAAATTTTCTATCTCCAATTGACGTTGGTCATTTCCGTTTGATTGTACTGTATCATTTATCCACTCAGATGTATTAAAACCTGTGGAATAGATAACAGACAACAACAAAATTATATAAAATATCATTTTTTCCTGGTTGTCTCACGATTTCAATTAAAAAATTAAAAATTCAAATAATAATAATATAAATCAAGTAAAAATATTGAAATAAGTCAATTTCTTTATTTTTTTTCTTTTGATTTGCACCACGACTTAAACACACGTTCAATCTCATCGTACGCGCACGAGTCAACTGAAGCGTCAGTGGAAGAGAAAAATATGAGATATACATACAGATGGTGAATACAGTGATGATCTTTGTCCTCAGCATGAAAGTGAACATTGACGGAATGCACTCATTTATTCACCCCAAAAAAATGTTGGAAAAAAAAATATGTATAATTGAAATGAAATAAAATAATTTTAATTTAAAAGAAAAAAATTAAATTATATTTAAATTAGTTAGGCAATGATTTATTTTTTTTTTATTTCTAATATCGTTAGGTTTAATAATGATAAATTAATGCATAATTGTCAATAGAAAATAGGATAATGACAATTTATTAATAATTACTTGTATTATATTGTACATGAAAATAGCTTTTAATCACTTAAATCGTCTGAATCAAGATCTACATTATTTACTTTCTTCAATTTTGTTGAAGAATCATTGTCATTGTCAGTGTCAGTCGTTGTTGAATCGCGGCATTCACAGCCACTTCTACGGCAAGTACTCGTAGTGGTGGCACTACTATTACTGCTGCTGGTGGTACTACTACTACTACTGCTGCTGGTGGTACTACTACCACTGCTGCTACTACTACTACTGCTACTACCACTGCTGTTCAAACTGCTGTTGCTTTGTCTGCTAATGTTATTGCCAAATGTCATATCATTAATTGAATTGCTATTATTTGGTACGGAATTAAATCCAGATGAGTTTTCATCATTCAATACTAATTTATCAACTTCATCTACAATACTATTTATGAAATATTCTGGACAATGGTTTTTTGAATCTGATTTTGCATGTTTGTAAAATATCGAAACAGTTGTTTCAATATCAATCAAATTCAAATTAATTTTGTCTTTTGTTGGCTTTATACTCTCCAGTATTTCCGTAATTGATTCTATCAATGAATCGGGTGCTTGTTGAAGATAAATTAAATAATCTCGAATATACAATTGATTGAGTACATAACGTGGCTCATATGAATTATTAAATAATTCATAAATTTCACAAAAACATTTTAAAATATATTTTTTACCCAGTTTTATTATTCTTTTAACGTCCTCGAATACTTTCATTGTCAATTCCCAATTGCGATAGAGTGGATAGCACAGTGAACGTCTTATTGAGGTAATTACAACCTCTTCCATGGTAGAATAATTTTCAAACCACGATAATGTCGCACTAATTTTATTTATGTCCCAGCTACTCTCAACGGTATATTCACCCATTGATATTCTATGTGTGTAACAGAAACCGAATAATATGTCAACCATACCAAAAATTATCGTTTGGATTTCATCATTATCCAACAAAAATTCTTTATTTGGTAATTCTTTCAATATATCTTTTTCCCGATCAGTTAATTTGATATTATTTGAAGTTAAATTATACCATTCAGGTATAAAATTAATTATCGGTTTGATATTATCTTCTGGTTCAATGAAATCCATCATATAATGATGGTCATTGAAGTCTTGAAATTCAGCAGCTTCACGTAGAGATTTTCTTTCATTCATTGGTGTCTGGTCTGGATCTGGCAGATTAACAACCTCCTTTAACCACCCAACCTAAACAAATTAAATTTATAATATATATATAATCATTATATTTATTAAATAATACCGATAAAATATTGTGTGTTGAGTATTAATCTTACTTCGAATGATCCTAGAGCGCCTTTCAATTTATTAGCAAATCCATATTTAGGTGCATGATGTAAAGTATTCGTATTCGATGGTTCTACTGATTGTGGAATGTACCAATTGTGTTCTTCAATATCTCCATCATTTGAGTTTGCATCAACATCATCAGTTGCTGTTGGATTTCCTGTATAAACCGACAATATGATTATGCACAACATCTTAAATGTAAAATAAAAATATAAAATAAAATTGAATATTCTTTATACTCCTAACCTATAACTTCGATTGTAGGTACAATGTTTTTTGATTCTCTTGGTGGTGCTAATAATGTTGTAATCATATCCAAATTTTCAAAGTACTCTCCTTTAATAACTTTATCGAATTTCAACACAAATGTACCAGCATCACAGTCGTATGACCCAGAAGATGAATCATTTTCCACAATTTCACCCGGAAGTTTCAATCTGAAATGATTTACTATCAATGAAAAATGATTCAAGAATGTAATTTGAAATAAAAAAAAAATTTGTTGTTATAGTATTATTATAAATACCGAAGATAGTATGGTGATGAGAAAAAACGAAAGTCATCTTTTTCAACGTAGACTTCTGTGTCTTTAATATTTGCATAGGGTGCACGAATATTAATAGTTATTTCATTGTCAGTCTGCGACAATTCAAAGCGTGGTGTTAACATGATTGTAACAATATCAAATGAAAAAAATTTACAACAATGATAATCGCACTGAGATGATAATTTGATTTTGATACTATATTTCTAACCTATTCTGAAATCTAAGTTTTATAATTTCTAACTTGATTTCTATTACAATGCACAATATGGCGATTATGAAGGAGTCAGGGGCAGCCAGCTGTCAGAGGAGTAGAGGACCTCCACGCTCCTCCTCCTCTACCTTCCATAATGGCGATACATGTTGGTTAAGTTCTCTGTACCTTCGTTTACTACAACATTACAATCTAAATTGAACACATAAATCAAACTATATATTGGTATATATAAAGTGTATTTTTGCATAATATAATTTGTGAAAATTTATTCATAAACAAATAATTAATTTCATTCAAAAATATTTATAAAATGCTTGAATTTATTAAATACATTTTATTCATTTTTCATATTTTGGCGCCATTGATTTTTTTTTCTATATTAATGCGCATCGCTTTGCGCATAGCCGCCATTTTGTGTACAATGGCGAAACGACAATGGATGTTGCCGCCGAAATAACGTCTCATAGCGTCCTCCGGTATCGTTTCAGCTGTTGATAAATGTTGGGATATTATGCTCAGCAACATAGCTCGATAATACAGTGTTGTGTTATTTCGGTACATAATTCTCGTTCAAAAAGTGCGTTTCAAAGTATGTTCTCCAAAGTGAAGTGATTAGTGTAGTGATTAGTGACCATTTATGACCCTAATAAAAATGTACAATTAACACCAATGGCTGAATCTTGCTTTCTTTCATTACATCAGGTGAGTGTTCTATAGAGCCTATCCAATAGGAGTATATAAAATTTGGAATGATGCGAATAAATATTCTGATAAACTGAATCACAAGCATGGCGTGTGAATACGTCTATTAACACGTATTTTTGTGAACATATATATATTTTAAGGATTGTTTAATGTCTAATTGTGGTTCAGTTTTACTTTTCGATGTCCAATGTACGTCATACATAATATGTTTTTTTTTCTTCATGTCACCTTTTCGATATGCTCTCTCTTATATACATACATACATACATGTATACTAGTACTACTTCTAGGGCTTCTAGTACTACGTATTGTGTTATACGTACTAGTAGCGGCAGAGTTTTAGAAAAAATTCGACAAACTACTTTCGTTCTATTGCAATTGAACGACTTTGTAGTTGGATTGAATTGTAGAAGTTCATTTTAGTCCATGGTCCAAGCAAGTTTATTGTCTGCCAAAAGAATTCATTTTTTTTTCTTCTATACAATTATATTAAACGAATGAGAAAAAAAAAATTATGCTTCTATTATTAATTTTATTCAATACATTTATAAAATCTATACATATACAAATGTATTGATTAAAAATAAATAAATATGTACAATATATATGAATGTAAAGATGAAAATGAAGAAGACATTGTGTTAAAAAGCATTTCAATTTTAGAAAATTAAAATAGTTGAACTAAAATTTTATCTATCACTTAAATTTTATATACTAGAATTAATTCTTACAGGGTGATGTACGTACTATCCTAATTATACCTATCCTATACCCATGCCCCTATTTTGAGTATACCCATGAGAGAAATATTTTTTTTTCCTAATCTCCTTTTAGCTGGTATCTCAAAGACGAGGGTGCAAAACGTATGAGCAGCAAAAAGAGAATATTATAGAGAAAAAAAAATAGTGAAGCAAGTCATGGGGTTATAAAGAGGCAGTTTAGTAGCCTATACATATAGAAAAATATATAACATCATTTCAGTAGTCTAAGATAAAATTTCATTCGTTGCAATTGATAAAGGAAAAAAAAAATAAATAAATTGCTTAATGCAGTTTCTCAATTATTTTTCTTTTGCTGGTAGTCTATTTCGTCTTCTTTCACGTCTATATGTGTCCATGTGATTTTTTTCTTCTCGTGACTATATTGCCGTACCCAAAATGCGCGACAGGTCACGTATCCACCATCAATTTGCCTTGCGTCACGAGAAAGCACAGGGGACTTTGGACGATGTAGCATGTCATTCTCTTGCTTGCAACACATCGCTATATCAAATAACAAATCGAAATAGCGGATCGAAGTGGGAACTATGATGGCATTGGGTACATCCGGATTAGTGGATTCGGGTATACATTCATGTATCGTACATAAAGCTCTCCTGTCCTTCAGTGGCCTCTCACTTTTTCTCTCGGTTTATTTATCCCTATCCATCTCGTAGTCTCGCAGCTTTTTTTTTTTTATTATTATTTATTTCCGTGCTTTTGTACATACATGCTAGTTATTGGTGTATGGATTGAACTCCCTTTTTTTTAACACCACTCTACTCATTCACATGTGGATAACATCGCGTTGACATTGTTGTATATATTGATATACCACACCAGTATATCGTGTATAATTACCGAATTCTTTTTGAATATATTACGATAGTATTTTTTTGTTACTTAACGATGAAATCCGCAGTTGAAAAAAATGGAAACGATAGATAAATAAAATAAAATTGAATAAATAATGGAATAGTTTTTATTTAATAAGTAAAAAAGAGTTTAAAACTGTTTATAAAAAATAATTGGAAAAAAGATTTAGATTAAGTATAGGTAAAAAAAAAAAAATTAAAAATCGTATCAAAACTTGAAAAAATCTGGAATAAAAATAAAAAGTATATGAATTAAATCTAATTTCGAAGCGACCCGAGTCAGATATATATTTTAAACTCAATACAAAATTACTTATCTCAAGTTTCTACTAAGTCTTGTATCAATTTTTTTATTTGATATCTTCAGTAGTATATAAAAATTTGAGCTTTTTATATTTATAATGTATCGGTATGTGTAGCATGAATGTAAGAAAGATGGTGGCGCGTTATGTTAGATGGCGAATAGTGGTTTTATGGAAATTCTTTCGTGGTCGAGAGGACGCCTAATGCTCTGAATAATATTCCGCAACCTCTTACTCTTCGTTCATTTTCTCCCTTGTGCTCTTTCTTTTTTCTCTTCCTCTCTCTCTTCACTCTCTCTTTCTTTTCACATTTCTCTTTTGACCCGTATAATAGGCGCCTGTGGGCCAAACCTTCTACGTAATTGATGATCTTTTTATTCCATCTTCGTACGATGCACCTTTTATTTTTTCTTTTCCTCTTCTCACTTTATTCGATTTTTTTTTCATATGTATATTTTCAAAAATTGTCATATTCTCCAATGAATTTTAATTTTTTTTTCTTCTCTAGTCATTTTATAATACTCATCTTCATTTATTTTTGTGAAATATATTCAAATCTGCCGATTATATTACCTTATTATCTTTTTTTTTTCTTTTATCCTCTGAATTATTATTTGAATATTGAATGCTGTTTTTTTTCTAACCTATATTTATATAATTGGCATTAAAGAGGGTATAAGAAAAAGGTTTATCTCAAAGTTAGGATAGAAAAAGCTAAAATGGCCTGGTTACAAGTATATAGTGTAATCTTTATATATATCTATGTATGGGAGTGTTTGAAAATTTATGATATACCCGCTTCGCCAATAGAGTTGCTCATGTTTTATGAATGATCAGGAGGAACTAAAGAGGCATGAGTGAGAAGGTGAAAAGGAGTGTACAGTGACGAGAAAAAAAAGGGAGAGTGTGTGGCAAAGAGCGAGTCGAAAGGATTTCTAAGGTAATGGTAAAAGCAACGTAAGAAGAGAAAGGGTGGTTTAAATTCCGTATATTTAATCTTTTAAAAAAGAACTTAGTTTTTCGAAAGATTTTTATTCTTCTGCATAATCTTGTGGAATATAGATAGATTTAATTAATAATATATACAAATTCATATGAAGA
>JAQQBR010001835.1:1243540-1254811 GCA_030347285.1 Microctonus hyperodae
AAAAAAAACAACAATACATTTTATACCAGTATGAAGATTATTCCAAGTATTTAGAGCGAAAAAAAAAATAAATCACTTCGAAGCCATCATTTATTATTTGATTCATTCTAATTTTGGTGTGTAATAAAATGCCATACTATTTTTTTTTTCATCACAATGAATTAAAATTTGATCCGATTATCACAAAAATAGAATTAATGGGCTTTCAATTACAAGGCAATGGGAATATTATATACATATAAAATCTGATGACATAACAGCGTATAATATTACCAATGTAAATTGATTATATACTCGAATAAAACTGAATGCTCTGTGAAGATAAATATTTATCTATATATTTGTATCATGGTATTATATTTCTCGGGGATTTATTCAAGTAACTAAAATAATAAACTAACACTTTATTATTATATTATTATATTTCTCGTCCTTTATAATTTTATAGAGACATATGTGCAATGTCATTGGGATTTTAATTCGTATATTTTATATATTTATACATGAACAGATTTACATAATACAGAAATTTTTTTTTTCTTTCATTTATTTATTTATTTATTTTTTTCTATCGTAATGATATTTCTTGATACGCGGCATCGATAATAAATTTATCGAGAAAATTTTCACGCTATGACGTGATTGGTGCAGACCACGTAAGCGTGAGAAAAGAAGAGTATATAAAAAGAGAGTATGAGGTAAAGTATATATATATAACTATATATACATATATGAGGGAATGAGAGGCGAGAAAGGTGAAGCTGTCGTGGATCGTGTGCGCGCCAGAGCAGAAAAGTTTGACGTGGAATTGATTGGGTAGTGGTGGTGATGGTGGTAAAGGAGAAACTTCAACTTTAATACACGCAATCGCGCGCGCTTGCCGTTACCTTATATCCTGTTGAAGAAGAAAATAGAATTGTATGAATATATATATATGTACAATACAATTTATTTATAGACATATATATATATATATATATTTTATTTTTTTTTATTAAGATTTTATTAAATGTAATTATGAGTGCTGTAGATTTTTTTTATTTTTTATTGGAGTCTGTGTATTTATTTAGACATGAATGTATTTTTTGTGACGAGTTGAATGGTATACTAGCTATTAATCAACTGGATTTTATTTATTTTTTGTTTGTTAGAGAAGTGAAAGGTTGAAGGGGCGAGAGGGAGAGGAAATGGGAGGGTGAGGGTGGGTGAGGTCGCGCCACGTTGCCATAGTTGTACTTTACGCTTCGTGACCACATTGTTTCATCGCGCAGCTTTTAGCGTTAATGCTGCTATACTCGTGGATTTACTTTGGAGAATACAAAAACAACGGAGTCAGCGACGTCTTACCACTCTTGTTTCTGGATGTACTCCATATTATATGTATATAGCTATATACATAGTGGAATAAAAAAGTAAATTGTTAGAGCTATTAAATTTATTTGGTTGTCAGTGACAAACAATTTATTGTCTATAGTTTTATTTTGATGGCAAATATTTGTGGTTTTTTTTAATTTATTGTCAATAGTCTGTGGGTTCATTTGGAGTTGTTTTTGTTTATTATTTATTGGGATTGTTGAGATTTAATATTGTTTGTGGGGATTGTTGGAGAGTTTTTACATTGTAATTATTTTTCATTATTCATGTAGCATTTATTTGTTAATTCACTTTATTATTAGTTAATGTGATTGTTTTTTTATGTAATATATATTATGGTGATGTTTCTAATATATTTTTGGTATTGGATTGTCAATTTTAGTCAAATTCAACCCACATTGCGGTCATATATGCTCTACTGTGGGTATTTCCGGTGCTCCAGTATCAAAATATAGGAAATAACGTTTCATAAAAAAGAGATACATCAAATCGTTGTGATGTACAACACATGAATAACAATCAGATAGGATGAAAAAAAAAAATGATTTTTTTTTTTCATATTTACGCTTGTTTTATCTAAGCAAAAATATTTATCTGCACATTTCAATATTTACCAAATGGCTTTTTTTATATCAGACTAAATGGTAAAACTGTGTCGTTCTTGATAAACAACGAAAACAATAATAAATTGATTGATCTAAATTGTTTGACACGAGATTGACAGTTTTTTTTGTTCGAAAAAGATAGAATAGTGTCGTTATACAACTGAAATTATTAAAAAAAGAAAAAATTAACGTTACTAATTGATTATAATATTATTCATAATTTTGATAATATTTATAATAGCACATAAATTATGAAAATAAAATTAAATATAAGACAGTTTTAATAGGCTGTGAAAATTGCCAATTATTAAATCCAGTGGTTTCATTGAGAAGAGAAAATATTAATTTTGATAATAATAATGTAAATGATATCAGTATTATTGAAATATAATTTTTGTGTTATTCATTTATGATTGATGAGAAAGGGCAAAGAGCACAAGTGATAAAAGAAAAGAATTTAGTATATAAAAGTGAATAGATACTACAAAAGCATCACTGGATTTATTTAAGTATACACGTCTATGTATATACAATGTATATACACGTATTGTAGACTCAATAAAAACGCAGAGTATCGAATGACAATGGTAGTGCACAATAGCACACACCAGGGATAACTCTACTACATATATGTACGTATATATGTATATATATTTACTTGCGCAAATGCGGCACTCAAAGAAATTGGTTGGTGAGTCTGATGGTGACTTGTGACCTCTTACCTTATACACATTTTCAAATAATCTATAGTTATTTTTGGATGTGTATATTCACAAACATTTACGTGCTTAGCATTAAACTTTAGTTATTATTTAATTTATTTGAGTTCTTCAGAGTGAAATTATATTGATAGATAAAGAGAATATATACAGAATTATGGAAAAGAGAATTTTATATATTTGATTATATTTAATTGCAATTATTGTGTAATGCTGCAATTAATAATCATTAAGTAGCAGAATAAAGTCTGATGCAGATGTTAATGTTTTATTTTCTATTTCTATTAGTTTTGTAAATAATTAAATAGTTAGAAAATCGCGAAAGCTTTCCCAGGGTTCACATATTCATTGTGGGGAAAATAATCGTGAATTAATTTATGTAGATTTATTTTTTATTTTTTAATCTTATTTAATTGAAATAAAACTATTGATTTTAAGGTTAATATTTATTATTGGTATACAATAAAATATAGTTGTTTAGAATGTACAATAGAGAATAATAATAAATCAACGAATAGATAATTTTTTCATTCATAATAAAATGAAATAAAATAATATTAAAAATATTTTTCTTGAATAAGTCATGAAAATAAATTTTATAATTATTTAAGAAAGATGTTTTATTTATTTATCTATTTTTTGTATTTGCGGTCACCGCATTTTCTCTGTGCTTTCATTCTAAATTAATGGGTGTTACGAGTAAGAGGCAAATCAGTGGTATAAAACGTTATACAGTATAGATATAGAAGGCAGGTGAAGAAGAAGTATCGCGCGAGTTCAGCAGGTTTGCCATAGCCATTTTATACATGTATATGCAGAAAACGGAGAGATAGAATGTGAGGTAGCGAGGAAGAGAAGCGGACTCGAGCTTACTCGCAGAGTAGAGAGCTTACGAAGCGTAAAATTAGTTTCTACGTTCGAGAAAGGGGACGCGTACCAAAAGGGCCCAGGGTCTCGTTCCATTTTTGTTTTTTTTTTTTGCTTCCTTTTTTTTCCTTTACGATTCCACTGAGACACATTTGGTCCGACGTAATACGTACACACAAACATGCACATGTATACATAAATTGTTGCGAATTTATCATTTTGTTGGTTTCGCAAAATGAATAAATTATACTTCCATTTCAACGTTGAATATAACATTTTTGGTTTTATTTAATTGATCAATAAGTTTAATGAGATATTATTGCAACAATGAATTTAATAACGTCTTTATTATATTTGTATAGTTTAAAATTTGTTTATATGATTATGTTTAATTGTGTTAAATAATTAACATTTAATTGATTCAATGAAGTTTGGTTTGTATAATTAAATAGTTCGTTCGTTGATGGGAAATTTTTGTTTTTTTTTTGTTTTAATTTTATTATTTTTTTTTCTGCGACAGCAAAGTTGCGATTAAATGCGTGATAAATCGAGCGGTTTAATTGGAATAATTTAGTTCGAATAATAGTGATCACTGATGTAGGAGAAAAAGAGGATGGTAATTGGGATGCGGTAAAATGAATATAAGCATTTCCCTCTGTATTCTATTTTCAGTTATTTATTTATTTATATTTTTTTTTTCACGGTAGTTTGATGATTTAATTCTGTTGATAATTCAGTGAAGGTAATTAATAGTTTTGAATATTGACATGAGTTTAAGGTGGTTTTTTTCTTTCTTTTATATCGTACGTTGAGTATCGTATATATATTTTAATATGTAAATTTACTATGTCGTAAAATAATAAATGTTGGGCGTTGTAAGAGTGATAAGAAATTTAATTGTGGTAAATTTACGATAGGACCAATTTTATTTTTAAAATATCTTTAATAAAGAGAAAAAATATTCTTCAATAAAAAATACATGTCATTTTGATATTTTATATTTTTTACGGTATAACATTGTAAACAATAGTTGTAGATGTATATGCATAAATATATAGTAAAAAAGATATCTTCAACAACTGACTTTGCACGTGCTGAGATTTTATAAAAATCCCTCGCGAATAATGGTCATATATGTGGCATATATATTTTTCAACTTTGACTTTTCTCTCGTCTTTTCCCAACTCATGTATGTACAAATCTTTTGACATACCATTTACTCATACATATACATTTATACATTCATACATGTATAGTATTTTTTTTCTATTCTTTATGGTTATTTTTATTTCATTTTTTTTCTTGCTGTATTTTTAATTACGAAAATGAATAAGGATTTAATTGATATTGAGAATAAAAAATTAAATGAAAATACATATATGTCAAATAAATATTTTAAATGTTTTAAGATAAATTTACAAGGTTATGTGTGTTGAAAAATATTTATATACTTCGCAAATTGAAGTGGAAAGTAAAAAGTATTTGTTTAAAATAAACTGTCATGTTAGGTATTATGATATAGCACAAAGTCCAGTGTTTTCATGTCATCCACATTCTCTCCTTTATACCGGCCAAAATGTCTCAACGTAGTCCACTCCACCACTCAACCTTTCCAATATAAACACAACTGTCCATGACATGGGCACGTTTTTGACCTAACTTAACACCCACTTTCTCACCATCTTTTCTGAATCATTTTTTAATCTCATATTTTCGTTAAAAATAAAATTTATATATGAGTGAAAAATAAAAAAGAAAAGAAAATTTATAAACAGAACAAGAAAAGAAATAACGTGATAGAAATTTCAAACTCTTTATTGAGTTTTCTTATTTTTTTTTCTTTCACTCTTATTATTTTTATTTTCTTCATTTTTTATTGTTGAAACAATTTATAAATCTGATAAAGTTTAGCAGGTGTAATAAAAAAAATAGTAGAAATAGTTGAGAGAAATATTAAACTGTTGGAAAATGTCAAATATTATACAGAATAGTTCGATGAATTGCACGCAATTTGGTGTGTATTTGTGTGTGTGTAGAGCTCGTAAATAAACTCAAAGCCCACAGGGGTGTTCTATAGTCTCTTTTCGTAAATGCTCGACAACTCTTCAACCACCACCACCAGCACCAGCACCACCATATACCCATGCGGGAATAGGAGAGCGTTTTGTCAAGCATTATACTCACGGCGAACGTGAGATCGTTATTTCATTACGGTTAATTCGAGACTGAGGCAACCCACGGGAGAAGTGAAGCCCTATGTTTCTCACATACCGCTATCCAGTGTATATATATATATATAATTATATATGTGTGTCTAGATGTATATATACACATTTATTACACAATATAACAGCATTAGTGAGGATTGGCTCAACTCTCTGCCCGTCATTATAGAACAATGACGTATCTGAAGTGAAGATTAATGTGATTATATTGTGCATCAACATTTACAAATAAAAACTTTTGATCTCATACATATAAATATATCTAATAAATAATATGAATAAATTTATTTTATATTATATTTAATTTTATATTACCATTAATATATATAACGAAATTTATTTTCATTACATTTCTTGCATCAGTTTAAAAATTGAATTTTCTAATTTAGAAAAATTTTATTGCCATTACAGCATATAAATATATTCAAAGATTATCAGAAGATATATAAATATATATTTATTATTTTATAATTAATAAATATTTATTATACATACGTATAACATAAAATCTAATGCTGCTTATATTTTTCATTATTAAGTGGACTTTGTGATAATAGTTTAATTATAACTATAACGTTACATTTTGATTATTGTATAAGCTCCTTCTACATCTTGGCGTGATTTAGTTTGTGGTATATATAGTAAAGCCCCTTTTGCCATTAGGGCAATGGCAATGGTGGACATTGCTCGACGACGACGTCGACGAAAGGAGCCAGGAAGTTATATAGTGCGGATGAATCGTATGAAAATGGGTAAAGCACACGGTTGTATAGCTGAGGATGAAGCTCTTCACTGCCCTTATATCGTTATCGCTACATATACATTCACCCCTCACTCTCTATCTATCTATATATACATATATGAATGTGTATACACACTTACATAGATAGATGTAGAGTATGCTGGGGAGATTGACCAAGTAAAGTGAGGGGATATAGTATATAGAGTGGACGAGATCGACCGTCTTTGCGATTCGTAACTGTGATATGGACACTGGGGGCAAAATCATCTGAAGGCATTTTCTATATACTGCATTTTCAAAGTATGTGTGGGTGAGTGAGAGTTTATTGAGCGCAATGGAAGAAGTATAGATGAAATGAAGGAATATAGGGATGAATTGTAGTGTAAGACGTAAAAGACATATACGAAATAAAGTGCCAAAGACAGAGCGAGCAATGTGAAAATAAGGTGGACGTTTCGATAGAAACGGAGAGAGGCAGAGAGGCGAATAGTGAGGCTTGGTTTGGAACATATCGAGGTTGTGGGGAATAGAGCGCGAGTGAAAATGGTCTTTGAGGATTTACGATGTGTGATAGGGTCCTATGTGTACGGTATATGGATGTATGTACATATATAAATATATGTATATACGTTATGTGACGACGATCGTTGGACTGTGTGCACTTTCGACCCTAAAAGATATTGCGGAATGGTTTTTCTTCTTTCCCTGTCCCTGTACTCATGCCCACACGAACATTTTTTTTTTTTTTTTTTTTTTTGTTTTTCACACTCTTTCATTTCTTCTATATTCTTCTTAGGCTTTTTTTCTTCTTCTTTTATGACGGTATTATATGGTATTTCCGAATTATTTATTACCGTAGTATTAATTTTGTTGTTCTCTTTAGATATTTTTTCATTACTAACATTATTATACCAAATCAAAATTGAGAAATAAAAATTTATGATTTTAATTGGGTCAGTGTGTGTGTAGGGATGAATGGTAGATTCAATTTTTGTTTTATTTTTATCAGCGCATATATAAGAACAATTGAGATTTTTTTTTTTCTTGGTTTCATTCATTTTATTTTAGTAGTGGATAAAGATAAAATGTGTCTCTTGCTCTGTATGTGGAGTTAAAAATTGGCGCTTCATATGAAATATGCTGGCCACCATATGGTTTAGTTGATATATATATATACGTACGCATGTATTTGAGTATGGACGGAGAAATAAAAGGAGATATAGGAAAGGTACTTCTACTTTTGTTCGGACAATATATTCGATTTCTTTGGCGTGTGCGATACTGGAGTGCTCGGACAATTGCCATGTGGCGATTTCTCGCACGATCTTTTACGTTATTGGAAAACGATACTATTTTAACTGTATACATCATAGTTGATAATATATATATATGTGAATATAAGTTCAGGTGGCATTTTAAAATATCGTAACAATTTTTCATATTTATTTCAGACAAATTTTAATTTAATTTTATAAATTAAAAATAAATATACCGAGTCATTTATTATCGTTGAATGATTATTTTTCACATTGAACATATGACAAAGCATCACTGTTATTTTATAGATATAAATATATAAATATAAAAATGCAAAATATTTTTTAATAAAACAAAATATTGAAGCGTTTATTGCTGAATTCGCATGTTGAATTCATGCGTCGCATCGCCGCGTGCAAAAATAATGTGACACGCTATGTACTCCTGCCATCTGTTCCCGGCTGCTCCATATTTCATACCACTCACTTTTGACGCATTTTATTTTACCCATAGATGTGTGTATACCACCCATTTTTATCCTCATGCTCTTCTTTCTCTAGACTTCCCTTCCTGTCTTTAACGTGATATTTTTTTCTATATATTCTCTCTTTTTTTTTTATTTATTTTCATCCCTCTTTTCCATTTTTTTTTTGCGCGCCAATGTACGCGGTTATATTGCGTGATACAGCATATTTCTTCATCTACCAACTATCAAATCACACAATCATATATACATACAGTGTACTTTCATACAGAAATTGTGGCTATGTCGCAGGAAAAAAAATAGAATGAAAAACAAAAATATACGCAGAGAGTTGATGGACTATAAAACCAATTCAAAATCTAAATTAAAGTTGATATTTAGAGTAAAAAATAAATATGAATAATATTTTTTTTACTATCCATCGGGTGCAGATGTGACGTGTAAATGACATTAAACAATGCGTTATTGCTTGAATTATTTGTTTATTATTCTTTTTCATTTTTTAATAATGATATTTGTGAAAATTTTAATTTTATTTTATCTAGTTAATAGTTCTCGATTGAAGCGTATACGTTTATTATATGAGGTGAATATATTTAATGTATTATAGCAAACTCGTATGTATTACAATACTTGTAAATAAAATTAAGCGATCTAATCATTTCAATGATTAATCATATTACGATACATGTCCATGTATACACATATGAGTATATAATGTAAATGAGATAATTGGATTAACCATTCATTCGTTGCATATATGGACAATGATCATGTTTGACGGTTTGTTCATCGTATATGTATATATTTTACGACAAGTATTGTGTAGATATTAATCTACATTTTGTGGATTAAATTTGTTTCATGCATTTATTAATATTTCATTCAATTTAATGTTTAATTTATTTGATACGATATTGAATTTATAATTAAAATTATTATATATGCATGAAATTGTTTAAATGTGTAATCCGTTTTGGCTTGAGCTTAATATATACTTGTAGAGTTTTGTTTGCAGCCTCATGGTCATTTTATATACTTACTTATGTAATAAAATTGTTTGGCTATTGGGGATTGAAGTGAACGTGAATTAGTGTGAGAAATCAATTGAATGAAATTGAATTAAAATTTAATTGTAATTATATGTGGTTTGTTTGATTGATTATAAATGTCTGTGTTAATTTTTTTCAAGTGATATATGTTCAAGGCATACTTTGAACGCTCTTAATTGTGTGCGATTTCTGGTATTGATATTGTATAGATATAAAATTGTAGATAGAAGCGTGCTTTAATTATATGAAAAAAAAAAGTCTGGGAAAAATTTAATTCAATTAAATATTGAATATTAAAAATATTTTTCAGGTTCTATTAAATGAACAAAGAATTTGGTGTAAGGTATAAATAATTTGAAAATAAATTTATTTTTACTTTAATATTATTTAGATATATTTTATATATATATACATAATTGTATATAATTTTTTTTTGACATATATTTTTATTTTTTTAGTTTTTTCTATATGCGATTTTTATAATTACAACAGGATTATTATCTACATTATGAATATACAAAATAATATTTTTAATGGTAATAATAATTTATTTATTAATTTGGGTTATATTGTTGATGAATAAATGTGATTCAGTCAGTTGAAAAACAATCCTCATTATTAGTGATATTGGTATATGAGTTTATTTTTCATGAATTCATACACATATACATTTATTCGTTTTTTTTTTTCATTTTTGTATCTTGTAAATTTATCGATTAACGGATGTTGTTTTATGTTTTTTTTTTATTTAACTTAATACATTCGTCGTAATAGAAATACACATGACGATGTTTCTTTATTGAAAGCATTTTTAAATTGCCACGTCTATATAAATATTGTCCATACGCGAAATTTTGCAACAACCAATTAGAAGATATACTATTCTTATTAGTTTTTAATCGGATATTAATATTAACATTCTGGTATATGTACAATCAGTAATGATAAATAATACACTTTCATAATTTTTTTTTTTAGTTAAATTAATTTGATCAATTAAATATTAATGATGATATTGATATTTCAAATATTTATTTCACTTATACTTTCGTTTATTTGAAAATTATTTCTATCATTCTAACAGTTATAGTTACAATAACGAATCAACAATTAATAAAAATTAGAAAAAAAAAAAGGAATTAATTTTTTATCACACAACTTTTATCATTTTCATACATTTTTTTCAATCTAAATCTACTTTTCATAAACAACTGGATAATTATATTTCTTAATGAAAAATGAAAAAAATAAAAATATATGTATATTATTTATTTTTTTTTTTGTGTACAAAATAATTATTCAATATTTATTCTTCAAATTTTTCGAATTTTTTCGGGAATAAATTGACTGATTTTTTTTTTTCCAACACTATAATTGACATGAATAAATATTCACAATAAATAAAAATGGAAAAAATTGAAAAATGAATAAAATTAAATATCTAAAATAAATATTAACATGACATCTAATATCTAAATTTTGATATGAATTAACTAACGCAAAGCCAATTATTCTACCACATCTACATGGCTATGTAGAATTGATCAATACATATACATATTTTCATTCATAAGTATATATTATACATATATAAATTCATCTGTAATCAGTAGATATACATGACTAGAGGCTGTGCATTTCATGTTATTCCAAAGCTCTCAATTGGCTGTCGTGAACCATGCACACCATTCAGGCATTTCTCTGCTTTGGACGTGACTTAAATTCTGTCAGCATACACGAATTCGCACACGCAGCACAATGATACCCCAACGCTATATTTTCCCCATTGATGGCTTAGTACAATAGATATTTTTAACATTCAAGTAAACAGAAGTCCTCACTCTCTCATAATTACCACATCTCATTCAATTTTATTTTATATCATGTAAATAAGCTCAATAATTCTCTCTACACTAAATATTAATTTTGTCATTCAAAAAACGAAA
>JAQQBR010001835.1:1289939-1303317 GCA_030347285.1 Microctonus hyperodae
TATTTGTTTTTTTTTTCACATTTTTTTCCACATCTTCCACCGCAGCCGCCACTTTCCACCTCTTTTTTATCCTACTCCATTCGTCATATATGTATACATGACTATCGCTTCAATTCATTCGTTTCTTTGTTTCTTTCTTCCTGTCTATAACATTGCTATTCATTATCCTTCAACAAACTCTCATGCTTCACTTTATTTTTTTATTCTTTTATGATCACTCTTTAATATTAAATTCATATGAAAGCACAAACTTTGAGTACAAGTGCTCGATGTTATTAAAGGTTTTTAATGCTAAAATAATTTCGTATGAATTATTTCTTATTAAAAAAATATGGATAAATATCAAATATCAATTCTTATATAATTTTTTTCATACAAAAATTAATGATAATAATACTTTGGCTAAATCACAAGTTCTTATTTCATTTTTGAGTTAGCTTTATGTTCTAATTGCAGTTGAGAAAAAAAAAAGAGAGCAAAGAGACTATCACAAGACTGTTCGCGGCATAAAAATAAATAAATAAAGGGAAATAGCATCACTAGGAGAAAGTAAAGTAAATGGAGTAGAGGAACCGGAGGGTTAAAGTGAGATGAGAGCAACAGTATAAGCAGCAGGATGATAAGGGGGAGGTTGAATACGAGAGAAAAAGAGAAAGTTGGTGTTTCACGAGTCGAGAAATGGCCCTCGGCGTTCACCCACCCTTCACCTTTCTTTTTCTTTCTTTGTTTTTTTTTTTTACCTTTATTTCTCTACTAGACCCCTCGCACTCTCTTCTCCTCTCCCTTAACGAACGTTAAGCTAAGTAAGAACGTTAGCCGGCTTAAGAAAGAGACCGCAAATCTTCACCCCTTGGGACTTTGGTAACTCTTTAGCTAATACGGTAGTACTGACAAAAATGAAAAAAAATTGCAGGCAAAAAAAAAAAGAATAAAGATGTAGGAAGAATTTTTGTCTATTGGACATTGTCATTTAGCGCACTTAATTCCACCGATTTAACATGATATTTATCATCAATTAATAACATTTCACATTAAACCATAAATTTTATAATAAAACAATAAAAACAAATTTTTTTTATATTGCTCAAGACATAAATAATAATACACACGGTATTTTTCTTTTATATCTATATAGTATAATGCATTGTTTGCATTTTTATTTTAATTTGAAAATGGCATAATATTTTGTTCATTCTCTTCAATGCCTTAGTGAATATTTTTTTTTTTTGCAAAAAAAAAAATATTCATAATCTCTCAATTTTATTCTTCTTTCTCTTTATTTTTTTCTCTTCATCTCTGAGTTTGTATATAGGATAGAATGTATATGTATGTACATGGTATATATATATTTCATTCTGATTCTGTTTTCCACGATCAAAGAGAATCTCCCCCTCTCCCTCGGTCGGCTTGATAGCGACTAGGCGATATTACATTTGCAGCCTTCCACATGAAACTGTATTCGGTTTACATCAGTGCGCATCGGACAATTATTATAATACCGTTTCTGGCCGGGTAGCCTCTATTATATTTAGCACACTACTACTGCCATTACTCTTACTATATCTTGAATATAATTGTGTATTGTATGCGGTGAAGCTTACATTTCTGCTATTGCAATTATGCTTTTGGTTTCCACTTTGGTATAGAATACGTAATACAATTTTATAAAAATATATAAATTTTGAATATCATTATGAATTTAAAAATAGTAAAGTAAATATATTTTTTTCATTTTTTATCAACTGTAAATACTATTAGTAATTTTATTTTTATTATTATTTTTTTTTTCTTTTCATTCACTTTTTATATTTTTACTGTTCAATATCAATATTTTTTATATTACGACTATATTGATTTGTATTCAAGATGGAAACTGTTGAGAAAATTACTGGACTATTATCAATATCTTTAGATGAAATTGAAATGAGGATGAAATATAAAATAAAAATGTTAATCGAAACTATTTGCAAAGTGAGTACAACGAAATAGTATATAGAGAAAAAAAAATTTATATAACTACATAAAGTTAATGAAACGGTTATAATATAAATATTAAAATATTATAATAGTTTTGATTTTAAAATTGAAATAAAATTAAAAAATATAATTTTTTATTAAAAATTATATTTTTTTTTTGTATATGTATATATTTATAGTCATTCCTTCGTTTTTCCAAAATGAAGAAAAAAATATATATCGTTTCTCGTTGATTCAATAAACTTTGATCTTGTTTGCTCGGTACGTGACTGCCAATCATTAATTACATAGCCTTGAGCAATGAAATTGGACTTTTGCTATATCAGTATCTACACATAGGTACAAATATATATACAAGTACGTTTTTTTAATAAATAAATAACAAGTCATTTACTGCTATTGAATAACATACAATTATACTCGATTTTTATAATGCTTTTTATTCTATTCATATAAAAATATTTTTCAAACGTTCTAGCAAAATATTTAATTAATTATATTGCGCAAAAATACAACAGCACGAAGATGTCTTTCATTTTTTTTTTCTTTTGTTTTTTTATTGGAATATAATGAAGAAAAATTGATATACACAACAGTACATTGATAATTCACAAAAGAGGAAGAAAAATGAGCTTTTGATGAAACACCGACTCTCATACATACATTAAATGTATAATAAAATAAAACTCTAACAGCGCACTGAAAGTTAAACGAAATCGAAGTAAAATGCATCTCTTTATTTTTTTTTTTTTTTTTTCATTTTATTTTATTTATTTTTTGCGTGGTTGGTCCAATGGTTTGTGCTTTATATCGAATCAATATATACATAGATGTATCTATGTACATATAACCAACACGTCTGGTTGCCATCAGCGGTCATTTAATACGCTTGGTTCGTTTCACGTTCCACTAATTTTACAGGACACAGCGTGCACATCGAGAGATTGGACATATAAAATTCATCTTCACAAAATATACACATACAATACGTATATTCGTATTTTTTATACCCGCTCTCACACTCTCCTTCTCTCCCTCCAACTGGAACTTGCAACAGCCGTGTAAAATAAACGAGATAGATGAAAAGAGCCCGAATGAATATAGAAAAAAATAAACTAAATAAAGATAGAATGAAATAAAATATATAAAAACGAAGACCAAGCCCTCTCGTCACGCGAGAATAGACTTTAAATCGATAGCCCACGAACGCGGTTCAATTAAATGGGATCGATGTTTCCCAAGCAATCAAACCATTGAAGAAAAAAGTCTGTATATAAAGGGCAAAATTTTTATATTGAGTAAAGAAGAATGAATAGAATTGTGAAATACCACGATGAAATAAACTTCAACTATAACATTACGCCACTCCTTAACAATATCACAATGTCCCAAACTGGACAACACTTTTATTTATATATAAAATTGCCAACTAACCACACCTATAAACAAATATAATATAAATATAACTGAATAAACAAAAGATTTATTACAATATTAATTATATTATCAATATTATTTTATTTTATTTCACACCATGAATAATTTACTTTTCTTTTACTATTTTATTTATTATCTTCAAACACTTTATTTTAAATTGAGAGTCAATTCAAGTATAAATACATATGTATATAATGATAAATATGTAATACATATGTGTATAAATGTGAATACGTATATGAACAGAGGAGCTTTTGTGGATTGGTGATGTCGACAGTGACGCAAAGGGTGGGCTTTAATACTTCTCGTTGGTGGGACGTTCAGTCACGCGATTCACGTCATCGTACCGCTTTGAACCACCCATCGACATACTACAGACATTTAACATTTGCATATACATACACACATTCACAATTTTCCAATTATTTATATCTGTTTTGTGAACTTATGTATGGAGGAATAATAATGACTTCAAAAATTTTCATCTTCCCATTTTTTTATTTTATATTATTAATATTTATTCGGGGGGTAATATAATCATCATGTATTAAATTAAATTTATGTTTATTATGCACGTATAAATCTCAAAATTATGTAGACATATATAACGATGTAAGAATACAGTTTGACTGTAGTTGCTTGAGCCAATTCACATTTCAAGCACATCCATACTAGTATTCCAAAGTTGAATACCTTTGCAGATACATATATATGTTTAATATAATATAATATAATAAGGATGATTATGATGAAGAATAAAAGGAAGAAGAAAAAATAATAGGATATAACAGAGCGTCTTATAAAGTAGTGGAGAATGGTGGAAGTAAAAGAGATAGCAAAAAACGAATTCGATATTTTATATGGAGAACAAGAAGAGAATTTTCATCATATGGCAAACTAAACGACGAACCATGAAAGAAATGATAAAAATACTTTGTGAAAATTCTCTTCACATATTAAATATAAATATTATTGGATTAAATGTAATGTGCGAAGGGGTGTAAAAAAAAAAATTAATTATTTTATGTAAATTGTGTATGAGATTGAAATTAAAATTTGTAAATGCACACGAAAAATTATTTTATTATTTTTTAACACTTGGAACAAATTATAATTTTTCGTTGATAAAATAACATTAAATATTAATCACAAAATTGTATATTTTTTTACAATTTAAAATATGAAATATATTTAGGTGTAAAATATTTTTTTTATTTTTACAATATTACTTGTCATTCACAAAGAATAGAATGAGTATGTATGTTGTTATAGAAGTGCTTAAGAGTTCCAATTGATTGTCACTACATTTTTAGATATAAAATCGTTGTCCTTCTAGCTTCTCAACGTATACAATACATATACATTGATATTATATGTATGTGGAAAAGTAGATGAGAGGAATGTGCTGAAAACCATAGAGTTTGTCACGTTCTTAGATCCCTTATACAGGTCACCATATGTGTAAATTGTGTATGTCGTTATTGTTATAATGACTACCGAACGTCCTTCATATATATATATATATATCTTTCTATCTAAAAGATGAGAGAGTATGTGAAATATATGTTCGGTCTTCACTCTTCTCTCAAACGAACCCTCGTTATCTCTTTCACATAAGGGTATAGAAATATATATATATATATTTATTTGTTGCCGACTATGTCGCCACAATAACGTAAATTTCTGTTGAAATGAAGCCAACAAATATATAAAAAAAATCAATACTCCAAGAAATGATAATTAATTGGATAATAAAATATATTCAAATATATTTATTAATTCAATATCAAATAATTGTTTTTTTTTTTTTAGATAAAATAAATATATAAATGAATTAATAAACGATTGTGAGGGATGTTATGTATAGAGGTAAATAAATTTATTCGCATAATGGAACAACATTTTGAAGAAGAAAGATGAAGGAGTTTTTGATTTTTTTTTTCAGTTTATTTTGTTTTATATTTTTTCGGAGCATTTCCATTTTTTCTGTTCTCTTCACCCCACTGTCGTCCATGCCATTCTGTCTCATCCCACCCTTGGTGTTGCTAAAGCTGAGAGAACTTGGCCGCGTCGGATAACGAAAACTCGACAATCCGCTTTATCCCTCCCATACGCTTGGCCTTGCCCACCCCCTCATGTTTTTACCTCATACACTCTCGCAAGTAAATCCACGCGCGGATGCTTTCTCCCCCTCACTTGCTCTTCTCCCTTCGTCTGCATAGTATTTTCAACTGTTTTTATAATGGGCTCAAACAGAAAATAGAAAGGAGGAAAAAAATATATGTATATATGAAAAATACTCTTGTATGTAACGATGAAAGAGCATTCCTGTGAACTCTAAAAAATAACTTTTACATTCTTGATTTTTTTTTTTCTATTTTATTATTCGGTGCATTTAAACGTAAAGTTCACTCATGTATTTTTTCACTCGTACTTTACACTAATTCTCCCTCATGTATTTCATATAAATATTTAACATACCCACATATTCACTGGAATATCAAAATAATTATAGAGAAACTATTTTATTTTTATTAGAAAACAAAATAAATACTTATGAATTCATCTCATTTATGAATGAAAATATTAATAAAATATAAATTTGAATAGATAAAAAAAAATACTATTTTAAATTTATACACTGGATAAAATATGAATTTTTATCGTAGACATATTTTACTAGTTGTAATTATAATTATGATACATTGATCAAATATAATGAAACAAATATTTATCCTCATGGTATGTATTATAAAATAATTTACAATATTTCAAATTGTTCAGTTAAACCAAGTGAAAATTTATTCAATGTACTTTGATTATGATAATTTAATATTGACGAAATTCAAATGAGTAAAAATATGAAAATAGAAAAATGTAAAGAGAAAAAAAAATTAAAATAAAATAAGGAGAAATATAATTCCACAACGTTGAGTGATATTAATTTAATCGGATACGCAACGTGACTTGGGCACGATATCAATAATGGGTCTCTTATATTCGAACAGTTTACACAGTAACTCTTATAATTTTCCCATTTCCATTTTGTGGAAGGACGATCGTCCCGTTAAGAAGCTTGAGGGAAATGTGTATATAGATATAACGTTAGATAGAGAAGACGGAAGAACGGGCGAAGCATAGAATAAGATAGGACAATGAGGGGAGAAGTAGTAAGAAAAAAGAAATCTTTTATAAGAAGGGAGAATAAAAATAAGAATAAGAAAATCAGATGATGACGATGATGAAGAAAAAGAATAAGAAGAAGAGAAAGAGGAGGAGAAGAAAGCTCTGCCGTTCTCAATGTCGCGTGGACTGTCATTAATATTCAACGGTTCAGTTATGAAAGTAAAGTGAAAAAGTAATACCCCTCTTTCGGTGAATGTGCGCGCAGTAAACTCTATGCAATGCGCCACAGATGGCATATTTAAGTCATTTATACTATTTAGCATTGTTCTAAAAATATGATAGCGTATATAAGTAAGTCCAATTATTTTTATTATCAATTTTTTACATTTATATTAAATATTCTTTAAACTCTCGTTGAAATATAAACATCATTATACATGCATAATCGAAAAAAAAAAAATATTACAAAACAAAACTATAATTATTTCCATATTTATAAATTTAATTTTTATTTATACATATACATGTATATAATTTATATATTATTAATTGAGACTTGATGTAAAACTTTTCCTTGTGTATATATATTTTATAAAATAATAATTTCATTTATTCATTTATATTCTTTGGTTGAGAAATAATGGGGGAAATTATTTATTCTGTGATTTACATACGTGAGAATGTAACCGCTGCTTAGCGGTTATGGTCTCGTTATTTATTCGATCGATTTTTGGGCGTCTCATGAGTAGCAAAGGGTGTAAACGAGATACTACTACTACACATATACGAATATATATATTATATGGGGTCGTGCAATTGCAATGAATCACTATACACTATTGGCCGCTAACAACGGATCCCTCTAAAGCTTCGGTCAAACCACTAACGTTATACATTCAAAGTGATCACGTCACACGACAGTAGATATGCCTGCCAATAGTCAGACACAACTCGACTCATTTTCAATTACTCTTTATTCTATATTATCCAATCACATTCATCATGGATTAATTTCATTTTATCATTAGATATAAATAATAAATCAATAAATAATATTGCATGGGACAATGTATTGCTTTATTAATTTATATAATTATTTCGTTGAATTGCATTTTTTTTTTTATGATTTTTTCGAGGTTGTTTTATGAAATTTAATGTTTTAATTTATTAACTCTGAACGGATACCACAATGTATAGTAATAATTGGATGCTTTAGATAGGATGTGCCATAATAGAGTTATATTGATGAGGTTATTATACATATATGAATGTACTTATCTGTAATACATATGTATTATGGTATAGATACTTATTCTGGTCGCAAACGGTGATCCAATCATCTAGAGACACTGTCATGAAATTGCTTTCGAACCCTATTCCATACTCGTATAATGTTCAAGAATGTCTATGTATAGTTTATGCCTGTGCATTTAGGTATATATTCGATTGCCTTCTCTCACCCTAATATTTTCTCTTCGTTATTTCTTTTTTGAAATTCATTATTTATCTCATATCTTCTTTTCTATTTTTTTCCAATATTAGATAAGTTCTTTGATTCTATTTTATTCATCAATTATTTTTTTGATGGGTTTTTTCGGTAATTTATCATTTTTTTTTTTTACTTCTACATGATGAAAGTTTAAATACAATGTATAAGATGTTTGTATGGACGGAGAATGATCATTAATGGAGTCCCTAATTAATAATGGAGACCCAAGTAGTCAACCTAAATTATCCATAATAAAAAGTAAAATGTATTTTTAATAATAATAATAATAATAAAACTGGAATATTGGAGAGAGATTTTTTTTATCAATGATAAATTAATCAGTGCTACTTCATATTTTTTTATTTGAAAATTATAAATTAATATCTTGAGTATAATTAATTTTAAATAACGTATTCTTAAAGCAGAAAATGAATAATAATTTTTTTTTTACGATGAAAAATTTTTTTTTAATTACTTTTTAATTTACTTTTTCATTGAAAGTGTGAAATTGTTGAGTGAATAAAAGCATAAAAATATGAGAGGGAACAACTGAAACAAAAGAAACGTGTGGATTGGTTCGTCTTCAAGTGTTAAAAAAATAATAAAAAAAAAAAAACAACTATTTTTCCAGTCGGGAGATTAGGAAAGTGCTTTTCCACCACTGCAAATGTTTTTCTGTTCATTTGTTCGCTGATCGAAGGGTAAAACTGTACGAATGGTGATGGTCAAAAGTAAAGACAACAAAAACCACTCTCGCATTTTTTTTATCCTTCTAATTCTCAACTGCCACATTTAATAGATAAATTGTTATTCAGATAATAGACTAATAAAAAGCAATCACCCAATATTTTAATGAAAAATAACATTTATATTATAATATAATAAAATATGAAACATAAATGAATAAAATATCAATTAATTATTAATAGTGAATAATTTTATTCAATAAAATATAATTATATTTATTTTTGTTTATTTCAAATTGTATATGTAGCTGGTGAATACGTGATATTTTTACGATTTTAGTAAAAGAGCAATGGTGACACAATAAATCATTGTATCCCCCCAATCCACCTATATATAACATACATATATAATGATTGGGCATAGTAATGAGGACAAATGAAGTGGATGAATTATAAGCGAATGTCGTTCGTTCGTTCGTTCGTTCGTTTTACGCAGGGGTCAGGTAGTGTGAGCACACTCATGAGTTATTCATAGAGTCTATTCCAGCCACTCCATCCAGATTGTGAGATTAATCGAGCGCGCTGCACACTCCTTTACTCATTTGATCGCGTAAAATTTTTCTTTTCGTTTTTCTTCAATTATGTATATTTAATATACGTCTATTTTCTTTATAGACAGATCATCTTTAAAAAATAATGTTTCGTTCTTTCGCTTGACATTATTCAAGAGATGAAAAATAGTATCTTAAAAATATTTGGATAAATAATATATTATTATGTCATCCTTTCAAGAGGGATTTTATGAATAAATATTCATTTGACGTTTCTGTTCAAAAATCGCATTTGTGTTTGTAAGAATGGTGTATATATTATTTATTTGAAATTCAGTAGAAAATCAATGATTTCAATTTTTTATTCACAATTTTAATGAGTATTTTGAAACTATCATGAGAATTTGATGGAAATTTAAATTGAAGAAAACATCACTGTTTCATTTGAAATTTATAAACAAGTGATAGTATTAAATATGAAGTTATGTTTGTATAATTCACTGAAATATTACTACTCTGATATAAATATAAAAAATTTATGGTATTTTATAGTGCACGAAATGTAAAAAAATGAAAAAAGCCTTTGAAAAAAATATAAAAATACATATTATTGGTAAATAAATACGAGTTTCAAACGTCAAATTATATTTTATTACTGTTTAAAAATTCAATAGATGAAAAAACACACAATAAAATATAAATAAAAATGAAAATAATAAAAATCGTTTTACCATGTTTTAAAATTCTTTGCTCAATAAGTTTTTTCGCATTTGCTCGTTGCTTTTATGCCTTGTAAAGTATTACATTTTGATAGAAGAATGGGAAATAGGATTTGACGTTGTAGAAAAAAGATTGCATAGATATCTACATGGCGTTTCATCAGGTTAAATAAAGATCTGAACCAACTCTTTCAAGAGTTTTGTGGTTGAAACCTCCTTAAAGGTAAATAAAGAAGATAAAACAGGAGTGAAGGAGAGAAAGTAGCAGTATAGGATATTTTATATATACTATTCCGTTAGTTTACTTTATCGTTGGTCGTGCACTGTATTGTGTGGTTTGAGTTGATCTTCCTCCTCTAAATTAGAGTGTCGATTAAACCACTCATTTGGTACCAAGCCATGTACATACTACACATATGTATAATAGTAGTAGTGGTAGTACAACTACTGCCATCGTTGAATTTTCTTCTTGCTTTCGATCACGAAGATAAATCTTGGCAAAGGCACACAGTCGATTCTCCAAAGATGCCATTTGTCTCCCTTCATTCTCCCGTAATCCACATCAGTAATCCTATTGTTTTGTGATGTGTATACACAACTTTTATTTCTAATTATTGATCCACATAATTCATGTGTATAAAAAATGATTTATTGGAAAAATTGTCCAGGGTGAAATGTAAAATTATTAAATGTGTACTTTATACCTAAATATTCAGGAAAAAATCACTGTATGATTTTTAATCTTAAAATAATATTGTCATCGATGTAGATATTCAGAAATTTATATTTCCTAAAAATACTTCACTTGACAATAGTAATTATTCATCCGTCAGTTATTTATTAAAGCAAATTTTTCACATTGTCCCAGTTCTCGAAAAGTAATATTTAATTTTTTAAATATTCTTTTCATGTTTTTTGGTCAATTATTGTTATGAAAAATTCGTCATTGCAAAAATACCATTCCAATATTATGAATTATAAATAATATTTAAGGAAAAAAATAATGAATAAATGAATAGATGGAATTTTTTTTTTTTAAACTAGAAAATCACGAATTGGTGCAAAAATTCAAGCTAGGATCAATTCACTCGTGGGCTCTTAAGCTTCTCTTCGTCCGACTGAGCTTAGCGGTATGCTATTTTACTTTACACACATATCTTTAGATATATATATATTTTCTTACTCATTTTGGTGTGGTATCGCTGAGTTTGAACATGTGGATCAAGGAAAGTTTTGATGATAAGCTGACGTTGCACTAGATATTCAACATCGTATTGATAAATTTTGCAAGCTATGCATTATATATACTGTGTGTTTAAACATATTTATCAAAAAAAAATATATATATATACGTTAATTTATAAATGAAAAAAAAAAAAGGAGAAGATGAAAAGTATAATAGAAAGAATAATTGGATGAAATAAAATGTGTTCGATCTGGCTTTCATTGACGCCTACATGCTTGAATGGCTCTAACCAAAAGGTATTTCTTGTATACACTCAATTCTCCTTCTGATCTCCCCCTCATTCTCTGTTTCATCGTAGTAAAGCACCAAAGCCTCTGGCGATGTGATAGAAGTGGTAAGAAGAAAAAAAAAAGAGAAAAAAGAAAAGAAAAGCAGAGAAGGTCGAAAAAGTGGTGTGAGAGTTTTGGTTGTACTATAGGGAAGAGGTTACGTCTACACGCGAAAAGATAAAACCAATCACACGGCACTGTACACAGAGATATTTATTACTGTGGATTATCTGGCCAGGCTCCAAATACAAACACATTTCTTGCTCCATTTGTAACCCTCCACTCCACCATTCCTCTATTTTACTTCCCTTTTCTCTTGTCGCCAATGGTGAATAAACCAAAGAAGAAGACATAAATTGAAGTGGAGAAAATGAGAGAAATATTATATAAGAAATGAAGTGAAATAAACTATTATGTTTATATTTAGATGGATAATGAAACTTAGGGTGAAAAGAAATAAATCATTTATATCTCAGATTTACATTTGAATATAAATATAAAATAAAAATGAAAATATATAAATATCTGAAACTCACTTGAAATATTAGGTATAAATATGTCATTTCTTAATTAGGATTTTAATTTTAGTTAACAAATATATAGCCATGAACTCAATTTTGTATTGATTATTTAGAATTTTCATTAATCCAGCAAATTCAATTGTCTTGTTTAAAATATTAATTCCACCTGTGGATTAATCATAAATTATTTTTTATAATATAAAAAATAAATATTTTATTTTATTTATTTTTATTTTATTGTTTGTTTTCGCAATTTATTTGTACGAAAATGGACATTTGGCAATATTACATTCGACAAAGCGAACTATTTTTATTTTACTTTTCTTTCTTTTCGATAATAGGTATCTATACATGTGCATATATGTCCACGTTTGTAGTGTAGCATTTTATTGTCAGAGATAGACCATTTGAACAACAGCCAACAACATGACAAGAGGAATTCTGGTTTGGTACATACCAGCCTTATCCTACTTGGCCCGACCAGCCATAGACGCAAGATCCAGAAAGGTCCTCGACCCCCTCTTGTCCTCTTTCCCCATTCTCCTTTTATGTTATATACACATATACACATACAACTATTTCAGCTGCGACCAACTCTACAAAGAAACGTCGCACTGTAATAGATTTATTCGTTGGGGGGCCCCCATAGAAAATAAAAGAAGATAAAGACGCAGCAGCATCACCACCACCACCGGCATCGTTGACGTGAGTTTTAGAATGGAATAGAACGAAGGAAAATGTTAGGGAATGGGTGAAGGAAGTAGAGGGTGAATACATCCGGCTAAAACGACGACTGGCCAAAAGGATTTCAGAGATGTCGACGTTACAATTGTGTGTGGACCCATCGTCATTCTATACGATAAAAAGAAATACCACCCTCTGTCTCTTTTTCTCCTTCATATCCTTTATTTATCTATTACTATACATATATATATATTCTAACCCTCTTGCATCCTATTCTTTCTTTGCCAACTTCCGATTTTATTCGCTAACTCTTTTTCAAAGACTTGGATCCTGCTATCACGCAAAGGACAAAGTAACATTATTTTTTTATTTCTTCACATACGTATGTGTATATATTTTTTTTTCTTTTATTATTTGTTTATCTATCGGGGCATTGAATTTTTTGTTTATATTCAATCACTCGACGATTATCGTTTAAAGAAAATATATAATGTTTGTTCGGTTGTTTATATAGATTTTTAGAGTTTATTTTGGGTCATTTTTTCATACCGCAAATGCGCAAGTAACACACGTGCAACTGACAATTTTATATTCAGTAAAATGGTTATTGACTTGTCAATAAAGTTACCAATTAATATTTATTATAAAATATTACACAGCTGTTTCATAATTT
>JAQQBR010001835.1:1303384-1322856 GCA_030347285.1 Microctonus hyperodae
AATCATTGCTGCATAAGATTTTTTTTAATTAGTAACTTTGTAATACTTGTCTCGTCAGGAGAAAAAATAAATAAATAAATAAATCTATAATTCAAAAAAGTTATAAAAGTATTCACTTGGTGAATCAACAAACTGATACATTGAAAAATAAATTTCATCGCTGGAAAAAAATTATATTTAGATAGCTAATATATTAATTATATCAATAATTATAGTACCTATACAAATAAATATTTTTTTTTTTCAGTAATGAAATCTTTTAAAAATAAATAAAATGTGCAGTTATTACTGGACTTTTACACAATAATTTCTTTCAATATTGCAGAACAAAAATAAAAATAAACAGATGTATATTAATAAATGAACATTGATGTTAAAAGTTGTACAAAACTGGGAGAGAGAGTGAGTGAATGATGAAAGAGAGAGATTCGTTTTCTCGAGGGACTTTATCCATAGTATCCCACGTGGAAATTAATTAACGAGCCAATTGAACTTTAACGACCGTTCAATTTTATGTAGCGACCAATATCGCCACAAGCTATGTTCATTGATAATAATTTCCCTCACAATTCTCATTTTACTCCACTGTAACAATCTATTATACATCTATTTATTTCCCAACTTTCACTACAATATTATTTAACTAAAAAATAAAATAATAAACAAAATAAATTACCCTTGTAAATGAATTCAAAAATAAATTCACATATAAATATTATTTATATTTAAATATTTGATTTATCACATTACCTTCAATCTGCAAAATAAATGCAACAAATGACACAGTGCTCAATATTCTCGTTATAGTCATTATTCATCAACTACTATTTGTTCATTAAATATATTTCCAATTAATTATATATTCACTCGGATAAAATTCACTTGAATAATTTATTTCACGGAAATTTATATTTTCATATACATTTATTCTCAAAATATTTAATTACAAATTATCAATTAAAATACTATGGTATATTCACAAATATATTACCGTCACGCCCGTTTACACGGTATAACCAACACGAAGGTCAGTTGCTGACTGGCACGCAGTAGTACATGATATAGCATACATAGTTGTTGAGGATAGGAGAGAGAGAAAACGTTGTCTTTTGATAAAGCGCAACACGCCAAAGTATATAATAATGTACGCATGCGTTAAAAATATTTCCACGTGCGCAAATATTCCTTCCACCCATCACTTTTAGCCCCGTCGTGTTGTCGCCAATTTTCATCCCTATCGTCTTTTCCACCACAGTCTCTTTCTCGCTCTCTCATTGTCCTACACATTCACACACTTTATTCCAACATGGTTTGATATTCCTTCCAACACCGAAAGCTCCCACATCCATCTCGACAATCTCCATTGCTATATGGATGAAAGAAATCACTTGCTCCCTCTCTCACTCTCTCTCTCTTATATCCACGAATTTATACATACTGTATAAATATATAAATGTGTCTGTGTATATACCAACCACCACTACTTATTAATCTCGCTTCAATCTAGAGGAAAACTCCAAAGGCATTAGCTTGAAGATTAATCAAAAAGTTTTACAACGTCCATGGCAATTGACGTCATTAAATTCATTCTAAAATTTAATTTTAATTTCATTTTACAACTGTTATTATTTCATCTAACATTATAATAAATTTATCTTTTATATACAATGTTAAATGATGATAATAATAATTTTATAAATTCATATAAAGTAATGTAAATATTTAAAAAAGTTTTTTTTTATGAGATTTTATATTTAAATTCATTTATATAAATGTTTATTCATTATTTTTAATACATATTATATACATATATATTCACTTGATTTTTAAAAATATTATATATATACATATATGTATATATAATGTGTATATATATGTATAACGATAGCCTAGAGTGACATGTACTTAGAGTTAAGGTGCTTCCGCGCATTTACTGATAAAACACTCTGTATATATACATATATATAATAATCTTGCGATAATTATAATAATATAGAGCACGCATGTCTTGTTAAGAAAATGAATGATTATTATATCTATACATATTCTTGGTGATACATGTATATTGTACATACGTATGTATTCGTCTCAAATAATTCTCTTTGAAGAATAAGAGAGATATGTTCAAAAGCGAAAATTATCTCACGAATGTCAGGCCCGCAGACTCAACGAATTATTCCCACTATATATGTATATAAGTATGAAAATATTGATGCTGCTTTGGAGAACGTTCTTCGTCTTATGTATCATTTTCCACTGTAAATTTTGTCAGCGTTGTGCTTTGTCTTTTGTATAGACATTTTCGGAATATACATTGTACGTTTATTTCATTTTTTTGTTTTATTTGCTTTACAAAGTTACTTTTTTGTTTGATTACTTTATTTTCTTATATATTTTAGTTTGAGTCATGTTTTAGTTCAGTTTAATTTACGTTTGAATTTAATAATTGTATTTGATGATATTAATTATTGAACTGGAATTAAATGTTTGTGTTTGTCTGTAGGATTTTATTTGCGGAAGTTTAATTAATTTTATTATTTTAGTAGAGTGAAGAAATTATTTTGATAATGGAAATTTATTTGAATATTAATAATTGATTAGAATTAATATTAACAATGGCAAGTGATGTTTGAAAATAGTATTTATTTATTATATTTTCTTAATGTATTTAAGAATTTTTTTTTCGTTTATAATTTTTTTTAACTATTGATTTATATTATTTATTTATTTCTCTTATTATTTTATTGACAAAATCATAAATAATATATTGATTGTCAGGCGATATTAATTTATGCTGAATGATAATCAAAAAAAAAATTATTTTTATTTGTCATTCGCAAACAATATTGTACTGAGTGACGTTTAATACTGTTAATGACCGTACATATATATTGACATATGATGGGCACATTACTGCGTATATAGAAGACGATAAAGACACCCAAGGGTGCCATTTCAACTGCTATACTAAACTCAATATCTTACAATAATTATATTCAAAATTCCCATGATACTAGCTAGTATATAAGATAAATATTATAATCAATATGGATTAATCGATGTCTCTTAATATATTTTTTATATAATACTTGAGTCGCGTGCGGTAAAAAAAAATAGTACAGAGTTATTTTATCTATGAAAAATGCGTAGACTTTACTGATATGACGTGTAAAATATGGTGTAGCTCATCGCAATGCCTCTGACATGAGATGACAATGTGGAAGAAAAGAAAATATGTTTATATTTATATATATTTAAGTAGAGTGATGAAATGTTTGATGGGCATATGTGAGCTATGTGGTGACAGTGATGATAATGACATAGGCCGTAAGACATAAATTAAATACTGTTTATACACCATCAAGGATTAATTATTTAAATGTCTAAAGTAAGTTTCTCGATTGCAAATTGGAGATGTAAATTAGAATGAGTATTCTGTTTATAACTTCAAACGCAGATAATTTTTCAAAATTAATAATAATAAAATCTTTTTTTTGATTGGATTATTTTGTAATTCCTTGTTAAAAAAAAATAATAATTCAAGTAATTTTCACTTTTAACCTGCATTTAGAAAGTTGACACTAGTTTTATTTTATTTTTCACATTTACTACTGCATGTAAATTTTATTATGATTTTTTAAGTATCAATATAGTTCTTGACTAATTTTAAAATTATATTTTATTCCAGAAACCTTTATATCATTCTCATAAAATATCTAAATAAAATTATTTTAAAATTCAATTGAGAAAGTATTACATAAAATTGGAAAATATTTTCAGTATAAAAATTTGAATATAAATTATATGAAAATATTCCGGGGATAAAATCACAGAGTGTTTATGTCTTGAAACACATATGCTAGTGGCATTCAAACTTTTCTTTTTGACATCCAACATTCAAGCGTTCAACAATTTTAAAATTCATCCACTCACTTTCATCTGCTGTCACAATCGATTTTTCCTTCAAATAAACAATACGTGTATATATTATTATTATTATTATATTTACCTTTCTCATTTTTTTTTCTTTTTTCTTTCATATTGTGAAAACGTGCGACGACAGTGAGTAACAAAACGGAACGCGACGCACATATGACCCGCACAGATGCCACCTTATAAACTTTTATTTTCGAAAAAAAAAAAAGAAAAAAAAATGGAATAAAAAAATAATAAAAAAAAAATTGAGAACGTGAACATGTCGCTGTGAAAGAGGAGAGTTGAACGCGAAGATATATAGGATTTTACGAATGTTTGTGTAGATGTGTATGTGTGTTTTGAGGATGAAGAAAGGGAGAAGTCGTATGTCCTGTCAAGCTGTCGCTGAAAACGGAGCTTGGCGTGTGCCAACTTATGGGACACATGGAATGTCATCAGCCAAGAATATTTCATTGCCCCTTTTATAACGTCACAACCGCACTACTACCCCAGCAATCTTCATTATATATTTATTTAATACTTCGATCTATGCTATTTTTTATTCCATCACATTTTATGACGTATATTTTTTTTTTATCAGGAAAGAAAATTAGAAGAAAAAAATTGATTAATTTAATTTATCAAAAAAATAGTGACATTTATTTTTTTTCGCCAATTGTCTTAAGCAGGTTTTAAAGCTCGTGTGATATCTCACCGATTTTGTATACTATTTATTATTGTCAAATTATCGAAACAGGGTGAAAATAATTCCTGAAAAAAAAAGTTATATTTAACCACTGCTATTAATAAAAATTCCTTGTTCGAGAAAAAAGGATATGTGGCTATCATATTATCAGTGTGGGGTGTTACTGTACCAGTTTATCAGCTGAAGAAATATACAAGTGGCTGCCTATGATAACCAAACAGAAGTTGATAAAGCAGGTATTGATAGATATCATTAAATATAACGAGAATATTTGCAAATTAAAAAGTCTCGATGAAAATAATAAATAAAAAAATCTATTTAGCCATCTAATAATTATTTTCTCCTTCACTAATATGAAAAATATAATGATTGATTTGCGAAACGAAAAAGAAATAGCAAAAATTCGACTTTAAATTCATTTGTTTATTGATTACATATTTATCGTAAGATTTTTTTCATAATTTGTTTTTTTTTATTCGCACACATTTTTCAAAATTATTCACATTGCAATTAATGTTGATTATTGTTCAATTGATTACAATTATTACAAGACAGCACAATATAATTCATTGAGAGAATACATATAAATTTAAATTTAATGGTTATATATATTTATAATAATTACAATTAATCAAAAAACACCAAACGATTGTTCATTATTTTTTCTTATCGTTTAATTCATTCGTTCATCAAAATCATCGAAAGTATTTAATATCAATTCATGATGTTTCTGCATTTATCGATGAACTTTCACAATACTTTAATTAATTAAAATATTACACCAAGCCGTACGTTTAAATCATATATATGATTTTTTTTTTCTTGTCACTTTATTCCATGCCATGATGAATTTTAGGGAATAGTGTATTATATTTTAAATAATCGTATATTTTTCACTGCGAATTCGTCGATTTGCACAACAATCATAAAATCGGACCCATTTACCAGCTCACTTATAATTTAATACAAATATTTATTTGTTCAATTTATTATACTTTTCTTATTTTCATTTTTTCAATGCTTTTATCATTCCATATTTATTATAATTTTGATATTAATAGCCAGAAATAATATTTATTAACAATAACGAAAATTAATATTGCAGTTAATTTTCAATTGATATTATTTAATTAAAGTAAAGTTATTTTATAAAATCAATTTTCGTAAATATGAAATATGTTAATGAGATAAATTTCGAAAGAAAAAATTATTTTTCAAGTTAATTTTTATATTCCATATTCATTTGGAAAATTTTATAATTTCAAATAATTATACATATGTATATATATGTATATATAAGGATGTATATATATCTTTTTTGCTTATTGTCTGTTCACAATAGCAGATCCAGAATTTAAAACGCGCGCATATATAAACATATTCTCATCAGACTTGTGTTTAATTAATTTCGTTTTTTTTTTTCTTTTCATTTCAATAAATTTTTTAATTTGGTAAATATAAAGTAGGCATTGTATAGAAAAAAAAAAAATATTTATCTTGTTGTTCCACCTTCTGTTTTGCAATCTCTTCTATTTATTTTATTTAATTTATTTTTCCTTTATTATTTTTTTTGTTTTTATATTTTATTTATTTTTTTTTTTTTCGTTGTACTCTGCTATTAATTCTCGATTTCAATTCAAATTTTATAGCTCGATCTACAATCTGACTATGTATATATGTGTATGTGTGAATGCAACAAGTGAATTATTAATATTTATTCATTTACTTATGTAATTGTTATTAGCATACTCGGCAACTATTATATTTAGTATTTGCTCTTTGATTGCATGGGCAATTCAAACATTTTTCGGCCTACTCTCTATTATATAATGCCGATTTGGTTATTATATAGTGAAGAATTATTTTTATCAATTATTACAGACATTGCATTTACATTGAATCAATTTTTTAATAATACCAGCAAAGAAAATGCTTAATAAAGAAAATTAATTATATTTCAGAATAAAAATAATTTTATGAATGCTTAAAACGCGCACGAATTTTATATTGTTTATTATTTACATAAATATAATAATCAATGATAATTATTAAGCAGGCAAATATTTATTATATTGTACAACCTCGTTTTTAATTGTTTGTTTTTCCGATAAAATTATTCATCACTTCTCTTTTCATGCAGTGTTCGTAGGTGTTTGTCAAGATGTCGCTAAATATCATAATCAGTTTTTTTTTTTATTAAAAAAAACTTTTAATAAATTGACTCGCTTATTGTATAAGGAGTAGCCACTAACGGCCATTTTTTGTTTCAATATAAAATTGACAATGAAAATTTAACATATAACTTCCCATTATGAATTAATAATATTCATATTAGGTATATTTATTTTTCACGTTTATTTCTTCAACTACATTATTTTTTTTTTATATTTTTTGGAACCCATGAAATACTCGACCCGACAGAAATGCATATATCATAGGATAATTTATTATTTATTTATTAATTAATTCTTTTATCACGGAGTATTTGTTATAATAAATAGAGGACACCAAATTTTAATCATAAATATTTTATTCAACTACTTCGAATAATTTTTTTTACTCTAAATGAAGCATTCTATAATTCGATGTAATTATTTTCATTACCTTCTTGATAAATATACTGATCAAGATATTTAAATATCATAACTGTAGTTCCACTAGTGCGAGAGTGTGGAAATTATAGTAATAATAATATTTATATTAGCGCCATTGTGTAATTTAAGATCTGAATATGATTTTTTTCATTTTCTTTTGATTCAAATATTCGTGTGACTACTATTTAAATGAATAAATACACGACAGTATTATTCAATCATGATCACATTTATCGTACGTAAATGTACAGTGAAGAAATTCTACAATATTATTATCAATAAATAATTATTATTTCACTAACACAATTTCCATTATTATATTCCATTTTTCATTTTTCTTTTTTTTTCTTTTCGTAAATATTTATGTTATATTTTTTCATTTATATATTTTAAATCGACAGTTATTATTATGAACATCAAGTAACTTTATATAGATATTATAATCATTATTTATTAATCAAGCTTATATAATTGATTAATATTTGCGTACGAGACTCGGTATTGCTTCTACGAATTTATTATTTCGGGTTCCAATTATCAATTTAACAGAAAGATAATTATTTTTATAATTCTCATCGTCAATTTATATTTTATTTTTATCTTTTTCCACCCACAATCATCTTTCTCACTTCGCGGTATTATGACAAACACCTCACTACTCATTAATAAATTCAACACTGCGTCAATGCAATCACTCCAAATTGTTTCTAAAAATAGTTGAATTCTTCATCGCGATTTATAAATTCGCTTGAATATTTTGAAGAAATAATAAAACAAAAAAAAATTTAATTAATCTAATAGCCAGATTTTTTTAAAGAAAAAAATTATATTTGGAGATATCACTTCATGTTCCCTAGTTGCTTATTCTTTCATGTAATTATTTACATTACTCGTGCACAGTTTACCTGCAGCCATTCAGGAAAACTATTACTAGGGGGATTTTTCTCCTAAACAATTATTAATGATGAAAATTCATCCTAATAACAACTTTTCTGTATGAATAATTCAACTATTAATAATAACAATAACGTTATTTATGATACAACAAACAAAATGTACCAACTGTTGTCTCCATTAATTATATTTGATCACTCATTTTATTTATTTATTTCCCTGCTCTGTTTTTTTTTCTTTTATATTATTAAATTCTTCTCAATGATTAAAAGCAATCACTTTTTCAATTATATTTTTTCCCATCATATTTTATTAATTTAAATTCCGTATATATATTCATGTTACAGACGGTACACGTAGCTCACAACATGCGTCATGCATATTTCAATAAGAGAAAAACACGATATATATGGATGTATAATTTTTTAGTATATACTCAATATATATTACGCAGAATTAAAATACTCGAAAACAAATTATTATATAATTATTTACCTTGTGAATTAATTTATCTGCAGGTACTAATGCAATTATTGAATAAATTCTTTATATGTTTTTCAGTTCTCTGAAATTTCTGCATTTTAGCACAATGTATTGTAGATTTTTTTTTTTGCATTAATAATCTTTCATTCGGAAGAGACTCTAAAATTAAAAGTAAATGCAATGCAAAAAGCTTGTAAATATATTTTTGTAATATATATAACTTGAAAGTATTTTTCAACTACTGCTGTTCCTCTTCATCATTTTCATAAGTGACATATCGTACTGATGATTTTTCACCAATAATAAACGACTGAAAAGAAAGGAAAAAAAAACCAATGATATTTTATTGCTTCATTATTTTTTTAAAAATTAATATCAATGAATATTGGTGTTTATTAGCACATACCTTTTTCTCTTCCTTAGTAGGTGGTGCTCTGAGAAAATACATAAGTGGTGCATATGTAAAACAGAGTATAGCAATACCAAAGAGCATCCACTCAAAGCCAATTGTGTTGACCAAAGTGCCACTCAATGTAGGACCTTTAAATAAAATAATGAACATGAAAGTAATAATAATTTAATAAATAAATTAATAAACAAGTGAATAAATATGAAATAGAATCGAATTTAATATAATAATATATATTTGCAATATTATATTTATTAATTTATCAATTTAATTACCTATTGCAAAACCTAAACAAAATGCAATATCACCAATAGCATAAACACTCCCATAAACAGCGCTGTGTCTTATATCAACAAGATATCCAAGCTCTGGCATCATTGAACTATCAACCATACCGATTGCAAAGCCCAATCCCGCATTTGGAAGAATTAAATGATTGATACTTTTGGCAAGAGGTATCTGAATAATAAATTACTTGATGTTTAATATTCTTATATACGCGTATGAATTTTAATTCAAGTATAAAATATAAATGGTTATTAATTTAGTTTACTTACACACATCAGGCAAAAACCAATTACTACAAGTCCAATTAACGACGCTAACCATCTGTAATATTATTTCAATCATCAAAATATCGTGGGTTTGTTCAGTAAATTTATTTTTTGATTAATTACCTGCCCATACGATGACCAAGTGGACCAAATAGATTTGTACCAATTAAATAACTAATACTCGCTGGCAAAAATGTTGCGCCTTGTTTCCATCGACTAGCTCCCATTGTGTCCATCATCCAAATTGGTAAACTCGGTTCCAACATAGCTATTCCCATATTAGCAAATGTTATCGCACCTATATAATTAATCAATCATTATTTTTTCTTTTTTTTTTTTTCTAATATAATATTTTACGATTCATTTGGAAATATTTACCAGCAGCAATTATAATATAAGGATCTGATACTAAAGCTTTTAATGATGGTGATTCGGCTTCAGTATAAACAATCGATGGTTGAAGCATCAACAATTGCAGGACTTTAAAAATAAATAATGAATTAATTTTTTGATTTATCAGAGTTATTAGATTAATTTTTTTTTAATTCTTACGTCCATCGCCGAGAGCCAATGCGGATAAAATAAGAAATGGCGAGGATTTACCAACAAATTCATACATTAAACCTCCAAATGGCGGTCCAATTAATACACCAAGAGCCAATCCACCAAGCGCAATTCCCATAGCATTACCACGCTCTTTGTCATCCTGATATCGTTCAGCTAACATTCCCATACCTAAAATAAATTATTATTATGAGTGTAACAATCTTATTGAATAATTATAAAAATTTATTTATTCATTAGTTTGTGAAATATATTTTTTTACATACCAGAAACACTCGAGCATGATGAACCGATACCTTGTAGTGCCCGAGCAATAAATAAAATACTATAGGTACGACCAAATGCAAATATCACTGAAGAAAGAAACATGATAATAAATCCAGTAAACATTGGAATGCTGTAACCGATCCTGAATAAAAATAAAATTCAATTTTATCAGTATAACGTTGTCAATTGAAATAAAATTACATTTTATATTGCCGACATACTTGTGTGTTAGCAAACCAACAATAGGATTGGCTATTAATTGAACAAATGCTTTTGAACCAAACATTACACCAACTGCGCCAGTTTCCTCCAATAATTCACGATGTCTTTGTAATTTTTCTGGATCTTCAGTGGTTGTTATATTAATTGTCGGTGTACTCGTAACCAAATTATCTTCAAGTAAAAAAAAAAAAAGTATTTCAATTAGAATTTAATCAGGAGTTTAATTATTATTTTATTTTAATAAGATTTCATATGAATAAATACTAACTGATTGTATTAACTGATCCATGGCTAGACATTGAATGAAGAAATTCTAAATCACCACTTTTTGATGAATTAATTTGCGGACACGTGCATTTTGTTGTTGTTGGAATTGTCGTTGTTGTTAGAGGCTGGGTATCATAATGAGGTCCGTCTAAATGTTCGCTCAATGTTGCATTTGGATGTCTAATATCGTAAAGAAATTCAGGCATAATGGGAACTAGAAAAAAAAATATTTATACCTTTTTTTATACAACAAATATATTTATTTAATTATATTTATGCGATCCGGGATACAAATATGTTTGTCGGAATTAAATAAATGATAATTTACTCTTTGAAAGTAAGATTAGAAAGAAAAAATACAATACAGTATACAGTAATATACTACATGTATAAATAATGAATAATATATGATTAAACATAAATAAAATCCTACATAAATGCATGACTCGCACTTGTCGAGATTGGTTCGACCACTCGTTGCTTATATCAAGTCTTATATCCCTAAAGTCCCTCATGCATGTATAGCCACAACCGTCAGCTCGTAAGGGCTATTGAATTAAAGATTTTCTTCTATCGTAGTGACGAATGAACCATTGAGGGAACAAACGCCAAGTGGTCATTTTTCTTTATAAACACATCCTCAGAGAAAGTTAAAAGCCGAAAATTAATGATCAAATCAGATATACAGACACATAAAATGCTGTTTTACATCACTTGAATGAGGTGATTGTATGTATTTGATTCTTATCATATTTATACTTTTTATCTCGAGTAATTTAATAATTTTCAAGTCTATTTTTATAAATCCTGACTTTATTGAAGTGCTCAAGAAGAAAAAATTAAATTATTTCAATTTTTATCTGAGAAAACAATTTATATTGCTCTATCTATATATGTAGAATTGAAGTATATGATGAGGATATATAGTATATGGTCTTATTAATAGTGATTTTAAGTTAAATCTCACTCGATCCTTCTTAAATGAATCCCCCTTTTTTTATTTTATTTTATTTATTTTCTTTTTTTATTTTATTTCTCCATAGTAAATCGATTGCAGACATATGTATTTTAGATGTTATTTGTATATATATATATACGTAAAATAGGTAGCTATATGTATATGTAACAGTACATTCTCTAATACGATATTGGCAATTTTCTTCAATTCCCCCATGTTGAATAGAAAAATTTACGACTTGTAAAAATACACAGAATGTATCAATATGTGCATATATAAATCAAAATAAAATAAAATAAATTGAATGTACTTTTACATAATGAATATTCATATCTGATTGCACATATAGTATCTACATAAATTATTAGTTGAGAATCTAATAAAAATAATTTTCACATGAAGTAAAAAATTTAAATATGTACATATGAATTTTTACTAAAATTGCGAGTTAGGAACGAATAAAAAAGTCAAAAGGATAAAACAAAATAGGGGTGAAAATGCTTCTTGAGACACTTGACCCACTGACTGTGTAGAAGCTTTAGGTATAGATAGAGTCACATATAATATTTGAAAATTGAATAATAAAATATAAAATATATTAAATTTTTTTTCTTCTCAAGAAGAGATAATAAATTAATTTTTTTTTTTTTATTATTATTGGTGATATGATGTACCTGTAATTGAACATAAAGCATCATGCATCATGAAGTTAAAATAAAAAAAAGTGAAGAAAGAGCGAGAGAATAAAAAATAAAATAAAAGTAAAAGAAAATAAAGAGAGGAAATAATTAAGTGAATTGTAGTCAAGTACGTGGGAATTCGATGAAAGTTGAAAAAGCTTTTTTCATTAGAGTTCCAGTGTAGTGGTACAAAGAAATTCTCTTACATCACAAAATGACCTGGTGGTTTGTTATATTTTTTTTCTTTTCTTTTTTGTTTAGTCAAGGGTAGAATTGTGCGCAAAAATCTTTCAACTTAAACGAAACATTAACCAACGCTGTGATGTGTAAATGGTATATTGTCATTTTATTTATAATACACATAATAAAATCATTGATAATAACTTACCTACAGTGGTGAGCAACATATTGTCTAAAAGAAGTGCTATTGCAACAATGACCAATACAAGTTGTCGTGATTCACGACAACGTTGTAGCCAACCATTCCATGATTCACCTGCCATTATACTTGGATGCACAAGTGCAAATTACTTGACAGTACCTGAAAAAAAAATTACCATCATGACTATAATATTTTTTATTTAATAAGAGAAAATTAATTAGAAAAAAAAAACATTGAACATTAAAATATAATTGATTATAGTAAAAATAAAATAATTAATTGTTTGCCTATTATCTCTATTTTAATTTTTAGTAAATTATTAATATTTAATAGACGAAATTTTTTGATGCAATTACACTGTTGATAATTGTTTGACAATAATTAATAGTAAGTAATTCGTTGTTTACTCTCTAAAATTTCACCGCCTAAAAAATAATTGATTCTCAAACAATAATTTTTTTTTTTTAGAAGATAAAGTATGTATATTTATATATTATTGATTTTTTCAACTGATAAAGTGTAATTTTCCAGATGAATTGTGGAGAAAAAAAAAGAAGAAAATAAGAAAAATGTAATGAAAGTACGTTAAGTATATAAAAGAAGCCAAAAAGCGTAAACGTCTATATATGAAAATTTGCGGAAATCTATTATTGAAAAGGGGACTTGTGCCAAGTGGTTTCGATTTTCATTCTTTTCGCACCTTACTCACAAATTGTCACTTGACTCTTTTTCACTATTCCTCACTTCAATCTCCATTATTTTTATCCTGTACATATTTTTTTTTTTTTATATTCCACTTTTAATTATTAATACAATATTTCTTGCTACTTGTGTTTGCAATGACGATAAATATAAATTATTCCAATTGAACATAAACATAAATATAAATATCGCAATCATTATGTAAGCAATAGACGATTGTGCGCATGTCATTGACAATTGCAAGCGATATTTAATGCAAATAGAAAGAAAATATAAAAAATAGTTGGAACGCAATGTGAAATGAATGAATGAGGCAAGTAGAAAAAAAAAATAAAGGATAAAGTGAGGGAGAGGGAGTCAATCAGCATTTTCTTGAAAGAGCACAGGTCCCTTGGGTATACAGGCATTATTCTTATGTAGGCGAATCGTAAAGTGAGTATATAATAAGGGAGAAACGTCCAAGCAAAGAAAAAAAAATATGTATCTAGTCTTTTATATGTATATATTTAGTACATACTATTTTTTTTTTGCCTCTCACGTTTTAATTCTACTTTCATTCTCTTTGATTCTCATCGACGATATTTACACAGACACGACAAGGAATGAACGTGAAGAAGAAAAGAAGACACGTTTCAGTAATTATTGAAAAGAATGACCGACGTTATTTATTAAGAGCTTACGCCAACGAATGTCGATTCAAATAATTAACTATCAATTCATATATATATATATATACTAGTATTTCGACTTCCATGAATTTCGAATTTTAAATAATTACATTACAATTTTGGATATTTATATTATTTAATCAAATGTGTAATTCAATGAAAAAAGCTTCACTATTTTGGCACACAAATAACTGTTGTATAAAATTAATATATAAAAAAAGAAAATAACGATATTGCTTTAAAAAAAAATTATTATTGTTATTTTAATATTTTTGTAACGTTGAAGTTGTAAATTTTATTTTTTACTGATACGAATGAATTATCACGTGAACATGACGTCAATTCTATATGAAGAGTATATTGTTGAATTGAAGGGGACTATACGGTCGATTGACATTACCCGCAATTTGCAAATGACAGGTCTGAGGAAGTGATCAAGTGGTTCGCTATTTACAACCAGTCATTCTCCAGTTATAATCTCATAATAGCCAATCCCCTCCTCCTCCTCCGAAAAATACACAAACAAACAAAGGGAAACTAAAAAATTATTAATATCAAAATCAACGTGACACGACGAAAAAATTTTTCATCATCATTGCTATGTTGTGTACGTGTATATAGAATTATATATAATCTGTCATTTATTATGATCTATGTATCATCAAGTATAATAAAAGAAAAAATGAAAATATATAAGTAAAAAAAATTGTCACGTCGAGACATTTCAAGTTGTGCGCACTTGAATTCAAGTGACTGAAAACACGTGACTTGTGCTAATAGAAAAATCGTGTCGCACGTCATAACCACACGAAAATTTATGACTAATACGTGACTCTGCACAATTCAACATATCAAATGTTACCACTATATATTATATTTAATATTTATATATATATACATTTATATTAAATAAAAAAAGATAAATTTCTTTATAATATCAATATCAGCATTTATATATTTAAATCAAAATTCATTCATACAAGAGGAAAATTGTCTGGGAAATGACCTTTATACTTATGTAGTAATTGAGGGATATGAATACTTTTTGAAAATAAAAAATTTTCATTTCATTAGAATTATTAATACTAAACTAATAAATAAAAATACTGAATTAATTCAATAATTTTAGTTTCAATTCGAAAATAAATTCAATATTTGTTCCCCTAATTGTTACAATTAATATACAGAAATGATTATTACTCTTTGATATTTAGTAATTGTTTCACTCTTCATATATATAAACGTTTCACACAAAACTTGTTCATAATTCATTTAACATATAAAAATAAATTCTATTCCAATTATTAATATATATCTTTGACAACTAAATTGGTGAAGTTGCATGTCATAGAGTTATAAAGGCATTAACTAAATTAACAACACAAGGCAAGACGTAATTTCTTACCAAAGAGCTCCAATTAGTAAAAGGCATGGGGTAAATCATAGTTAAGAGATATCCGGGTTCGAATGAATGGCACTTGCCGCCGGCGGATCTTCTTCACTACTCGAATAAATATACAACTCGAACCAAACTTGTGCAAGATCATCAATTAGTGTTACACTGAAATATATTCCTAGCCGAATGTGTGAAGCTTAATAATTCTAATTGATTTTCACAGTGCCTCAATATGAGACATGACCAAAGAAATGAAGAAAGAAAGAGAGAAAAATAAAATATAAAGTTATACATTTATATATACTTGAATGTATGTTTATATACACATACGCCAGACAATTCTCTTTGCAGCTTTTCCAAAGGGAGCAAACTGTTGCTCTCACCCAGTGTGGCTTCAACAAGTTGGTTACACTTTTGCCCCCAACGCCATCAGTTTCATGAATAGAATAAAATATACATAAATAAATAACAAAAATTGGAAAATAAATTGGACAAATGTCGCAAAAAATATTAATAATTCTCAACTAATTCTCCATATATTCATAATTTTATTATACTATCCATCAAGGATTATAATTTATTTATATACTTTAATGTTGGCGAATGAAATAAAGTGCATTGAGAGCAGACAATGAATTTATATACGATTTATAATATTATATATTATTATTTCTTGCAACAATTTGACAGCCATTATTATTTTCTTTTTTTTTTTTTTTATCTTTCAACTGTGTGTCCACCTTTCTCTCTATTGCCTCAATATTGCTTCTTTCTCACCCATATGGCCAACAGTCTCGCCACTTTGTCGCGCGATATTGCACTCTAAACGAGTTACTTCGTCAATTACATTATCTACTGCGGAAAACGCTTTTGCTCCAGGGCTCACCTTTCTCCTGCTCTCTCATTCTCCTTCACTCATCATTTCCCCTTTCTACCTCAATATATACCTCACGATACGATGCCTTTACACAAATTTTACAGACACACATCCAACCAATTCGCATATTCATACATAACTTTATTAATACCTTCATCTTTTTATAAATTCAATATTAAATATTTAATTCTTAATATTAATCCATCCAGACGTATTTATCGTCCAACTCATTTAAATATTTATTTTTATCCATACTTATTCCCAAGTATATTTATATTAAATAAATACATATACTTTTATGCATGATTATTAATTTATAAAATTGATGAGAATAAAATATTATTTTACTGTGTTTAATAATTTTATAGAGTCATTGCAATTACTAAAACTATGACTAACCGTTAATATTGTTATCTGTCTGTAATTATTTCTAGCTGGGTAGCATGGTGAGTTTAATATATATATAGTGTTGTTGAAGTCACTGTGGGAGTTTATGCAGATTGCTTTGTAACTTCATTAGCCTATCATTCTATTAAATATTATAACCCCTTGAACGTCGTTGTCTATCATTTGCCATATGTCTTCCTTTTACCCTTTTCTCTCGTCTTCTATTTTATGACACGATATATAATTTTGTTTCCAAGTTGAATATACATAATACATATATGTATATATAAATGTACCAAAAAGCGACATTCAAACTGTGCAGCCCTCATATTCCATGCAGACTTTGTCCACTTCAAACGCGCTCACTGTCAGTGACACGTGAGAACGAAGATTAAAACTCACCGAGAAATATTATTCATATACAGTATAAATGAAAGCATTCTCTATCTCTCTATCTTTATCATTGTGACACAAAGAAATGCTATTTATATTTACATTCTCAACAATTAATATTATATTCACAATTGATGATTAAATAATAATGTATTATTATTTCTATGTTCAATAATTTAATGTTAATTAAATTTAATATTCAAATGTAATAATTAAAATATTTTTTTGTTACTTGCCCAAGAAATAATGTGTAGATGAACCAAAATTATTTGTCAATTCGTTAATTGATTTTGCAGCAATATGACAGTGGACTGCGATGATGGAAATGGTGATGGTAGTGGTGATGATGATGTTGATGATGATGTGTCACCGTTGTTGTATAGCCGGTGGCCGATTGTAATTTGAACCGCTGTCGCGGCATTATCGTTGACCTAACGGCCTTTATTGAATTATACTTATTTAATTCTTATATTTATCTCTCTATTTTTGAACAATTAATAAATATAATTTATATGAGATGTGGATGGTGGAGAGTACACACGCGGCCGTGTCTCAGCCGCGTCTCCCAACAAAGTCTTTTACAGGTTTTCCGCTTCCAATTTCACGATCGCGATATGACAGTGGTGTATTGTTGCCACAGCGCATGATCCATAAATTTCCTCCACCATACTTTTCCCCTGTTGATATATCCCCTCTTACAATACTTGCCTGCTCTTACCCACGTCCATTTCCTCGTATCATACACCATTATCACCCCCTATGTTCCCTGTTAACCATCCCCTTTTACTCCTGTCCCATCACTGCCCCCTTTTACCTCGATCTTGTTTTTTTCTCTTCTTTCGCCATTTCTTTTTCTCAATCACCCTTCTTTTATATATAAAGCACCCTTTCTCCTCTCTCTCCTGTCTCTCTGTCGCTATTTTCTGTCTATCGCACGCACACATCCTGCATGCGGTGTATAATGGAATTCTTCAGCCCTAGTGATTCCTCGGCTTTCTGTTTAGACGCTCAAAAACATGAGGGACAAGTCCAATCTCCAATTTATACACCTGTAAAATATATTAAAAATCAATTTTCCATTTTAGTTTTGATTATTTCAAGTATATTGTATTTTTATTTTTGGTTAAAATAAGTCTATTATTTAGGCGAGTTGAATGACACTTATTAAATTTTGTGAAATGGTATTTGGATGGTGAAATAATTTTTTAACCTTTGAAAATTAAATTGAATTAATATGAGATATAAAAATGATGCAATAATGATGAACTCGTGAGGAAATAGATTGACGGATTCCACGACCACAGTATGGAATGCATGGATTGCGAAGAATGCTCGATATGAGTATGCTAGCAGCAGCACAAGGCAAGGCGCTTTATTAAAACCCACAATCGACGCGTCAGAAATTTTCCAACCACACCTCTTCTTGCATATTTTTATTTATTTTCCACTTTTTTTTTTCACCCAACCTTATTTATTCTCATCATACAGTCCACCCCCTATAAAACTTCTGATGAATAAATTAAAAGCTCGGCAATATAAAATCATTTTAATCATCATTATATAATGCTGAATTTTAGTTTGATGAGTTGAGAATGAATTTTTAGAGCTCCAGAATTTCCGAATAATCTGTAAAATATAAATTATATATTTACATAAATGAATTTTTACCTCATTTTTTTTTTCATTTTAATTTATTATAAACCACTTGTTGAATTTTGCCAAGTGTGAATTCGACCTAGACACAATAATCTTTATTAAGACTACCCAGTGTCACTTGTGATAATATTTGTAAATTAATAAATATAAACGCGTAGGAAAAGAATTTGTTTAATTACAACTGAAACGACAGATTTTTAATTTGACGCAGTTGAGTAATTCAAAAAGCAATAATCTCTTATTCATTGAGTTCACATTATTGTTGTCATTATAATTTCTTTTATCATCATAATTGTCGTCGTCATAATTTAATGAAGAAAAATTAATATTCTCTTAGCATTGTGTCAGTTCGTTATTCGACCCCTTTGCAATTCTATAAACTTTTGTTTCTTTATTTATTAACTCTTATTTTTTATTTCTCTTTATTATTTTTTCATTCTGTGTATTTTCTATACACAATAGAAATGATATATATTCAAATTATTAATAAAAAAAAAA
>JAQQBR010001835.1:1322956-1343495 GCA_030347285.1 Microctonus hyperodae
AGGTTTGTATACATACAGATGTTTTAGTGGCGAATGTGACGTGTTTTGATGCGGTTATAAATTTTTGTATGCAACACACGCAATTCTAGCGTGTAGTAATTCAATGTCCGCAATAACAACGAGACAATTTTTTTCTTGATATTGAAATAGAACAACAATTGTAATTTCTAGAACAGAACAGTTAGAACGAATATATATCTTCTTAATTTTCTTTAAAGATTCTTTATGATATAATTGCAAATTCAGATTAATCTTAACATACATACCAATTTATTTTAGCTATTAATTGGTCTTAATAATTTTTATTCTCATTCAAATTTTGTCACTTTTTTAAAATTCTCAATATAACATTTACGGTTTAATGGTTAACCAAATAAATGAATCATTGATGTTATTTAGCAGCAGAAATAATAGCACCGCGCTCAGGTGCGCGTCAATTTCATTGGACAGAGAAAAAAGTCCCAGGTGGAGTGTGTTTAACATCAAAAGGTGAAGTTGGACATTGTACAACATTCAAAGAATGTTATCCATACTTTAAAATACCGGATTTGGGTGCACTTGATGGTTGGGTACTTGGCGTTTATGATACATGCAGTTATATACGTGATGATGGACGTATGGGCTTTGGAGTTTGTTGTCCTGGAACAACACTCACCACCCCATTACCTGATAAACATGAAGAAAAGCCATTTATTGAAGAAGCCAATGTAAGTTCTAAATAATACATATATTAATTCTATTTTTCTGTAATCAACATACATTACTATTCAGGAAGACAATGATGACAAAATGAAACTTGACAATGCAATGAAATTGAAGCCACAACCGCCAATAGGAACTTGGCCGCCGCCATTACCAACTCATCCACCGGATCATACGATTCCGCCATTGCCGACCCACGCGCCAATTGAGATGGATTCAAAAGTGACAATGAAAACGACAACAATGGCATCAACGACAACTAGAAAAAAACCATCTTCCACAACTTGGCCAACGAAAAAACCAGCATGGTGGCCTGGTGCAACGACAATAAAACCATCGGTTACCTCACCAAGTATTACCATGGCCACTTCAGCATCTTGTGGTGCTAAAAATGGTGGTCAAGATCAAGAAAGAATTGTCGGTGGACAAAATGCTGATCCAGGTGAATGGCCGTGGATCGCACCATTATTTAATGCTGGTAGACAAGTCTGTGGTGGTTCATTAATTGATAATAGACATATTTTAACAGCAGCTCATTGTGTTGCACAGTAAGACAATTTATTTATAATTTTTATCTCTTGTTTATCATCAATTATTTGTATTTTGAATTTTGTCAATGTTCATCATTTATTTATTTTTTCTTCAATAGTATGAATTCATGGGATGTTGCAAGATTGACCGTACGTCTTGGTGATTATAATATAAAAACAAATACAGAAGTACGTCATATTGAAAGACGAGTAAGACGTGTAGTAAGACATAAAGGCTTTGATGCACGTACACTTTACAATGATGTTGCAGTATTAACGTTAAGTGAACCAGTTGAATTTTCTGAGCGTATTAGACCTATTTGTCTACCAAGTGGACCACATTTGTACAATGGAAAAACAGCAACTGTCATTGGATGGGGTTCATTACGTGAAAGTAAAAAAATTAATTTATAAAATTTATTTGTTACAAAATAATTTATCACAAAGGATTATTTTATTTTTTTTTATTAAAGTAATAGATGTGAAATTTATTTTGAGCTTTGATGATTAATTGTCGGCGTTTTGGTTTGATGAAATAATTATTTTTTATTTTTATTTCTAGGTGGTCCACAGCCAGCAGTACTTCAAGAAGTTGCTATTCCAGTTTGGTCCAATGCTGAATGTAGAATGAAATATGGCGGTGCCGCGCCAGGTGGTATTGTTGATAGCTTTTTGTGCGCTGGACGAGCAGCCAAAGACTCATGTTCAGTGAGTATTTATATAACTAGTTATTATTTTTTTATTTCAATAATTCAAAACACATCTCAAGATTCTAATAATCATCATTCAGGTTGTCTTTTGATTATTCTGTTTAAATATAAAGCTTCATATTGAATTTATGAAATTTAAATTAATTATAATCTAGAATGAAAATTAATTATTTAATGTCAGGGTGACAGCGGTGGACCTTTGATGGTAAATGATGGACGTTGGACTCAAGTTGGCATTGTAAGTTGGGGTATTGGTTGTGGTAAAGGCCAATATCCAGGTGTTTACACAAGAGTTACTCACTTTTTACCATGGATCTATAAAAATCTCAAATAGTTTTAATAATAATACACACTAATGTGTATATAATTTTACAATAATTAATATCTCAATACATTCTTTTTTTTTATTATTATTTTTTATTATTATTATTAATATTAATAGTATACATACATCAAGCGTATATAAAAAAATACGAAATAATACAATATTTTTTACATACAGAATGCATCTGGCACTTTGATATTATTACTTTTTTTTTTTTCAATTTTTACACTTCGCTTTATAAAATTAAACGTGTCATTAATACACAAATTCATTTGGACATTTATATCACAAAAAAATTATAATTTTTTAATATTAAAATTAATTGTCATCACAACTGCTGACATTTAGATGTTGCAAGATATTTCGTGCTAAAAAAAAAAATAAATAAATGATACTAAAATAAATGATTTATTTTAACAATTATTAACTTTTTGTAATTAATCAAGTGTATTTTAAATTGGACTACTTCAAACTAAATACAAAAAATAAAAGAAATATTGAATGAATGAATGAATGAATGAATGAATGAATGAATAAATAAATAAATAAATAATTTGGATATTACCTTGAAAATAGCATGTATCATAATTGTCATCTGGCTGAGGAACAAAAGGTGGTACTGCTATGGCTGGTTGTTCCCAAGGAAAGTTTTTAAAGAAATCCATTGTCCTTGCATCCTTTGCTGTTGGCCTTACATGTTGATCAAGAGTTAAAAATGCATCAATAGCTTTCGTTGCTGACACTGATAATTCCTCTTCAGCAGTTGGCCAAGGTACATCTCTAGCTAATATATTTTTGAATACATCTTGGGGTGTTTCATCATTAAATGGCGGTACACCAGTGCAAAATTCAAATAGACAAACGCCAAGTGCCCACCAATCAACAGCTGAGCCATGACCTTGTTTTAATAATAATTCAGGCGCTAAATAATCTGGCGTACCAAGGATACGATCGTCCGAACGATTAATATTACTGTGAATTCCTCGTCTCACACTCTTTGGGGTTCTATATGGTGTATAATTATTTGCTGAATTCTGTGCTGGGGTTTTTATCGGTGATATACCGTGTGGAGATTTAGCAGATTCATTATCATCTGTTTCGTCACCAGCGTCTAATGCTTTTACTGAATTCATTGACGGTGATGGTAAATCAAAACGTGTATTTTTCAATGTTGATATTTTCGTTTCATCATTGCTGGGACATTTATCATTGCGCAATCGCGGTTTTGTTGATGACACCGGTGTACTAAATGCAACGCGTCCACTAGAAACTGACTCATGAATTATTTTTCTTATTGGATTTTCTCTAGACTCTAATTTATCAAGTGTATCAATTTTTACATTTAAATTTGGACTACTATGTGAAGTAAATATCACATCACGATTTTTCTTTTTTGGCGTTAAATTACCATCAATATCTAATAAAAATATTTCACGAGTTAATCCTGTATGCATTGTTGTCGCACGTTTTCGTTTTGTTCCACGAACAAATGAAGTTGTGAATGTACTTAATGGACTAGTTTGTTGAAGAGTTTGATATGTATTGTCTACATCGAATGTTGATTCATCTTTTACATCGATGGTTGATTTTATCCTTGACAAATCATATATTTGTTTCAATGACGATGTCTCACATGTGTAATAACTTTCTGTGCTTGTGCCTTTACTATCTTCCGTTTCTTTCTTCGTCATTGTATTTCCATCTTCAAATTTCTCATCATCAAGTACATTGTCATCAATTAACAATAAATTTTCAACAGATTGAAATGGCGTTACGCCAGAGAGCTTTGAAAAATTCGCTGAATCAGACGTTGAATTAATTGAATTTGAAAGTAAATATTTTTCTTTAGTACTTTTATTTTCCAACGCTGAAAGAAGATTTAATGGCGCGGAATTGTCATCGCTAGTGTCCAGTACATTAGAATCAAACGATGATTTCCCACCAGAACCAAATGATAAATGTGAAGTTAATGATAATAATTGTCCAGGTGTTCTTGTACATAAATTAGGCGTGACATTAACCAAATCGGAAATTTCTAAATCACGATGCTGTGAAATTTTACTCAATCCAAAATCTGTTAATTTAACGTGACCCTCATGTGATATGAGCATATTATCTGGTTTTAAATCACGATGAACAATTCCATGTGAATGAAGATATTCAAGTGCAAGGCACACTTCGGCAGCATAAAATGCTGCCATTGATTCTTCCATATAACCAACATTACTGAGAAAACTTTTTAAATCGCCACCAACCATATAATCCATTACTAAATAAATGGAACTGATTGATTGTAGTGAATAAAATAATTGTACACAATATGGACTTCGTGTTAATGCCAATGCATTTCTTTCAATTATAACTTGTGAAGCCATATTTTTATGTATCATTTCATCTTTTTTCATCACTTTAATTGCGTAAAGTTTCTCTGGATTTGTTTTTTTGTAACCTAAAAAAACTTTACCAAATGCACCGCGACTTATTGGCTTAACAATTGTGAAATCTTGAATTTCTGGTACCTTAAATAAATTAAATATACAAATTAGATAATTGTATATTTTTATTTCAATATTATGTTTTATATTTGTACTTACTTTTGTTGATCGATTTACGAGTTTGGATATGGTATTAAAAATTGAATTATTAATGTGTCGGTTTGAATTTGGTTGAGGTGTTGTTGTACCAATATGTTGTATTTCTGTATCATTATCTAATTCATCTAAATGATTATCTGTTATTGATGTCGAGCTCATACCATTAACAATGCCGCTATCTAATCGAGAGCAGCTTGACAAATTCATTGACAATCGTTCCATTTATAAATTTAAATTTCATAAAACTAAAATTTTTTTCAACGCACACCCGTTTTCTCATATGCCTAAATCATCACCTAATCAATTGAATTAATATTAAATATTTCATTTAACAAGTACGAGCGCAAGCACATAATTTTTTTTCTCTCTTTTTTTTAAATAACATAAACAATATGAATTAAATTATTTGAGGTTAGGAACTCGTACTAATATGTGCGGTGTGCCTGATTGAGATTTTTTCTTTTCGATTGGTAAGAACATTCTCTGCAGTGCAGAATAATCCGTTCGAAATTTTTTTGAATTTGATAAATGCCAAATGATATATAATATATATATATTTTTTTTTATTATTGTGTTAAAAGTTACAGAAATTGTATTATAAGTGCCATGAATAATGGATAAATGCAAAATATTGGACACTTGATTATATCATTTCAAATATTAAAATATAAACATTTTCTGTTCCATTTTATTTTGGGATAAACATATTGGAGAATCGTTATTGAAGTTGCTACTGAGGTCGTTAAATAAAAATTATACAATGAGAATTAATATTTGAATTAAATATTAACGTCCAAGTCCTGGAGGTTTATGAGATAATTCTGCCTCAACACGAATAGAAATATAAGGATCTTTCCCAGGTTCATAAATAAATACCTCTCCCACAATTTTTCCATCAGGAATTCCAGCTGGTATTTTTTCAGGAGGAAATGCATACTTATTCAATACATATTCACCATTCTAAAATAATTATATAAATTTAAATGAATTAATGAATCATTTAGATTAATTATTAATGGACAAAAATATATTTTTCATAGAACTTACTGATTTAGCCGGACAATTCCTTGGGAATTTACCCTTTGGTATACCAGTATCAAGAATATCCTTTCCAAATGTTTCATCTTTGAATGCTTCACAAAGTGTCATGTCTATTTCACCGATTTGACTTCCCCCGAATTCAACATTACCTTTTAACTATTACAAAAATATAAAATAATGAATTAAAATATTAACACATGTATTTGTAATTGTTCAATTATTGAATTAAATTCATATCACCATCATATTTTGAGGTAAATCTTTTTTTATTGGCGTTTTTAGTGTGATTTTATCACCAGGAGCATGAATTTCACTTGACCATAATTCAAAATAAGGATTATCAACAATTTTAATATCAATCTTTTTAAAAATCAACTGTGCCGTTGGCTAAATTGAAATGGGGAAAAAAAAATAATAAAAAAAAGAAAAAAATATTAATGATATAAAAAAAAGTGATTTTAATTAAAAACTTACATCGCCTTGAGCAAGCACCAAGTCAGTACAAAAACCAACTGCCAATAATGGAATTAATACTCCTGTAATTGAATTCATAATTACAATTATTTGATGATTTATTATGAATAAAATTTTCAGAAAAGTATCACCTGTATATAAACCAAAAGTGATGTTCAAAGTTTATTGTTTTTCATTACGTGTATAAAAAATTAATTATTAATTATTATCATTCGATATAATTATTCACGATATTGTATTGAATAAAATAAAATCATGGGAACGGAAGTTTGCATTATTTTATGCTGATATTTAAATTAGATTTGAAAATTGAATAACATATCATGCAAGTTCTTATTCAATTTATTTCCTACAGTAAGGTAAATCATAATTATTATCAAATTACATATACAATTTTATCAATATTATTTATATAATTTTACAATTGATAATTGAAAATATATACATGTACATAATTGTGTATGATCGCATTAATTATATTTGTACATACATATATAAATTTAATATGAGATTGAAATCAATCAATTGTCATGTGATATTTCCTTATACTAAATCAAATTAAAAAATCGACATGCAAATTAATATTCAGCATTTTAATCTTGGGTGCAGATGTATAATTTTTGAATATATCTGGAAGTTATAAATTTATTAAACAATCATTAATGATGAGTATAGTAAAAATTTTTTTGTTCAATGCAAACTTTGTAAGCGTCGTGTTTATAGCCATTTTACAGACCTAAAAAGTTGTCTTCGGGAATTATCGGTTATATTTTGCTCAACCAATCATGAATGTCAATTAATAATATTCATTTATGTGATAGGAGAATAATATTAATGGAAGGGAATTACATAGCCGAAGATATACGAAGATAATTTTTGGACTGAAATATAGAGAGGAGGAGAAGAGAGATTACACGAGAGCTAAACGACTAAACCAATGAGGTTATACACTATAGTCTATACAGTGCAATGTAGTGTCATGGCGATTGTCCCCGAATGATGGGTGTCGAGCTTGTTAACACTAGACAAATTCAGTAAATAAAATTTAACCATACTTTACTGCAAAAAATATTATGAAATTGGTAAAAATATATAAAGTTAAACGAAGGAATAATAATATAACCTTCAAATTTATCAATAATGGCGCAGATTATTGTATACAAATTTAATTTGGCGGGGGTGTGACAATTTAACAAATATATTTTGTTTAAGTATACTTAAGAAACAATTTTCAAGGACTCTATAATAAATTTTGTCCTTCAGTGTTAATAAAATTTTTCAATTAAAATTCTTCACATGTATTTTATTAATTTATCAATTAATTTCATTAAAAGTTTGAATAATGTGTAGAATTGTAAGTTTAAAAATTATATTTGTTTATTTTCATAATCACAATCATGATATATAATAGTACATATTTTTTATTTATCGATATGAATTTGATTGAATAATCTTTTTGATAATGGCACTTCATGTAACGTTTTCACAAAGTTTAAATAATGACGCGGAAACAAGAGAAATGAATCCTGGTGGACAATCACAAATTGTTCAAATTCATTGTATACCCCCACCGTCCTATAATAATATCAATCTTCCACCGAGTCATCCAGAAAATTTAATATCAGCGAGAGGTGCACCGCCGTCATATGATGAAGTAATAGATCGTAATGGTATTAAATATTTATTATAAATATTTTGAAAAATTTCATATTGATTGGACATTTATTTATTTATTCATTTCATCATTTTTAGCACCACCACCGTCGTACGACTCTCTGTTTGGTCGTGTAAGAGAGGTACACAAGACATCGAGAGGTGTATTTGATTTTTTATTGAATATTTTAATTCTTTTACTTGGAACAAGTAAGTTAACATTATGTAGAACAAGTAAATAAATATTATTATGAATAATAATTAATTAATTTGTTCACTCATTTTTGATATGATAATTTTATTAATTATAGTTGGCTGCAGTATAATAATTGGATTTACATTCATAATTCCGCTATGTATGATGATTATTGGCGGAGTTTATCTTTACGATTGTCCACAGGGCGAATATATTCCAGTTTATTTATTAGTTGGAGGTGGATTTGGTGTATTTAAACAATTATTGTATTTATCAGCCCGAGTTCGTCAATCTCCGATAGAGCGAGATGAAGAAAGAATTCGTCAATCACCCACATTAACATTAATTAATTGTTTTACACTCGGCTGGTTTATTATTGGTAAGTCATAAATAATTATATAAAGATAAAAATTTTAATTTTGTTGTTTAGAAATAGCGATTGCATTTTGGGAATTATTTTATTGTGAGATATTTTTGTTAATTATTTTTATAGGATCTATGTGGGTTTATAAAGAATATGAGCCAAATTATGATCCATCGCTTGGAAAATACTGCAACAAAACACTTTATTTGTTCGCATTTTGGTTGGTTACATCGGTGTATATAATATTGGGAATATCTATTACTGGATTATGTTGTATATCAGTGACAAGTATTATTCTTCAACGGCGTACCTAATAATGATATTTTAATACGAAATATTTAACGTTGTGATAATTAAGCTCCGAAAAAAAATTGTTAATATTAATTTATTAAATATAATCAATTTTATCTTTAAAAAAATATTGCCGTCTAGAAGGTCATTTTTTGATAATTTATTACAAAAAATTCAATGCATTTTTACAGCAAATTTTATTACATTGATACATGTTTGTCATTTCAGTGAGTAGTTAAAAAAATTTTCAATTCAATATATTTAAGCAACTTAATAAAATGACTGCAGTAAATATAACTGTGAATAATATTTGAACTAAAAAAAAACTAAAGATTTTTTGTAATAAATATTCAAAAAGAGAAATGCAGAGGAATGACTTTTCACACAATAATAATATCTCAATATTCAATCTGTGTGCCATGTTTGTATGAATATATTGCGGATATTATGATCGATCAAATGAAATTAATTGATAAATCATATCGATCAAATATTTGTTTGTGCCAAGATTAAATTTTTTTCCTGTCTGGTGAGATTTTATTAATTGATATAATTAAAGAGATATCAGAGATTTCTAAATTGCCTAGAATTATTGGGAAGATATTATTTATTTTCTGAATTGTACACGATGTAATTTTTTCATCTTTTTTCTTTCAGAAATTTTATTTCCGATATCAATATATTTAGAGATGAATATATGAATGTGATAGGATAGAATTGATATTTTACTATTATTTTATCGAAAAACAAGACTGTATTTTCACTCTTGTGTCCATTTTACAATAATACTTCTACTTTACCGTCCCATACATTAAATAATGAATCAGTTGTTTTTTGGTTTTTAATTTTCCATGAGAATTGTATTTTTATACAGTGTATTATTTATTTCTTCGATTCTATTCATGTATATCTGGTGATGTTTGTATTATTTATATATATATATAAATAACGTACATATTGTATTTAGTTTGTAAATTAATTGTCCATTTTTACGTGGATTTATATCTGTAAATAATAAATAAAATATATAATATGATAAAAAAAAGAAAAGATAATGTGAATAAATCAATTGTATTATCGCAATTAAAAAAATAAAATTCATATAACGACTACAAACAAAAAATAATTCAAATAATTAATTAATAAAAATATTAATTAATTTATTTTAATATTTAATGTTAAAAAAAATTTATGAAAACAGAGCTATATTAATTGAATTATATTTTTATTGTTCATAGATGGCGTAATAGTTAATGTATTTTCTCATAAGTTTTCTACTCAATATTTGTAATAATATATTTATTTCTTAGAAAATTGATAGTTTAGGGAAGTCATGATGGAGGCTCATTCCGTAAGGTTTGAGCTATAAACAAATAATACTAATTTCATTATGATTTTGTTAGGGTTTTCTTCCGCCTGTTGGTTCCTGCACAAAACTGAAACAGGCAAATCATGGCTTCTTTTCTTTTATAAAAAATTTTATGTTAAAAATGAAACTAGTGGATTTAATTTTTTTCCACCAAATAAATAATCGTTATTAATAAATACTAATATATATCTACTAATATAATGATATACTATAATATGATAATTAAAAATGCATTAGAACTCTGTGGGAGATTGCTATGATAATCGTATTATTACAAATTTTACCACTGTCTCGAGACATTTCCGGTATTATAATTTAATTACGACTAATTTTATGAAAAATAAATGAATTACAATTTGATTTTACCTCTTCTAGTGGAGTTGCCGCAGGTGGCAACAAATCCGGATTATAGGACGTGAAAAATTGGGGACACCACACCGAAAATAAAATTTCATTCGATAATTTTGATACATTATTCATTTGCATCTCACCATCATTCACCTTCATATAAATTGAAAATCAATAAAAATAAAAACTATTACTTCATGAAATGTTCATAATAAAGTTATAAAAAAAAAACTATGAAACAAATTGATCTAACCGTTGAATTACTTTTCAAACGTTGAATAAAATGTCCATGCTGCATTGTATCATTCTCAAAAACAAAACATCCACGACCCAATGGCTGTTCAATTTATTTAAATAATAAAATACTTCAGGATGATTACAATCAAATAAACAATATGAATAAAAAAAAATATTACTGTATTAAATCTCCAAGAACCATAGAATGAATATTGAGGATAAACTAATTGTCCTGGGCCTTGCATTTTGTCTTCAATCCATGTACCAATAAATTTAACCCCAGAGTCAAAATATTTATATGTTCCTAGACCATGTCTATTATTTTCTTTCCATCCACCTTCATAAATATCTTTATTCATATATCTATAAATGCCAAATCCACATTTTGCATCGTCTTTCCATTCACCTAAGATATTTTTGCTTAATACTTTTTTTTAGTATAAATAAATCATTGTGTATGAGTAGTTATACAGTTTCTAACCTTCATATCGAGTACCATCAGGATACCAAAAAATACCTTGGCCATGTTTTAAACCACGTCTCCATTCTCCATCATATCTTGAACCATTTTTAAACACATATAATCCCTTACCATCTCGAAATCCCTGTCTGTATTCACCGATATATATATCATCATTTGGTAACAATGCTTTTCCATTTCCGTGTCTTTCATCCTTATCATTACGATCACCATTGTACTCCTGTAATTTTGTATTTATATAAAATAATTAATTTAAAACTCATACAATAATTTTGTAATCATTCAATAATTTTATTTATTTATGAAAAAGATCCATTTGTGTATAAAACCAAATGATAAATTTTATTCTTTTTTTTGTAAATTTTCTGTAAGCTTTTCATTTTGTCACTTTATAGAAGTAATTAAGCTTCAATTCAATTATCATTGCATCATTGATTGATATATTGATTAAATAGGTTAATATTGCTCACACCCAAAGGATTTAAAATACTCTCGCCCTCATCTCCTTTATCCTCTTTATCATTATTAATCATAGATCCAGCTGTAAAATTATATTTTTAATTAATTTGATTTAATGTTCAATAGTTTGTACACCATTTGAATGACAATTTCACTTAATATAATGATATAGTTAGAAAAAGCTTTTTTTATGTAATATAAATAGTATATTTCAATTGTTATAGGCGAAAACAAAAGATTTCAGATAAAAAAAAAATATTCATGAAACCAGAGATTTATTTTCAATTGAATGGGAAAAGTTAAAAGTGAATTATTATTCTTTCTCCTCACTATAATTATTTTAATAGATAAATTAATAATACCGCCACGTCATCGGCCAGTTAGTAAACCGATCAGTGCTTGCTTCTCTTTTTCCTTCTTTCTCACTGTGTCCAAATTTCGCTGTTTCCACGAGCTTTTACGTAGCTTTATTGGTCGTGAGCCCACGTATCTTCCTATAACAAAAATAGACACAACCGTCACCATTCAATAAAAAAATATAATAATTTTTATTATTAAAATTAATTTTTTTTTCCCCAATAATTTTATGTTGGAGTTTGATGAATCAGGATTGTAATTAAATTCATTAAAAATACGCAAGGTTGCACTGGACGATACATAAAAATTAGTACATCAACAGCGTTATCCTCAAACGCATTTTTCGTATATCCGTTCAAAATATTCATCATTTTCATCGAACTTTTTTTCCAATTTGATTTTTTTTTTCTATTTATTTCAGTAATATTAGAAATGATTTGCTGTTTTTGCAAGCAAACAGACTAAATAATCTATATATGATGATTATGTGAAATAAAAAATAAGAAAACAAAATAAAATGAAGCTGTGTGAGTGACACTGAAATAGAATTTATTGGTGGACAATCAACAAAATTTTCATTGGCTACGTGAAGAATTTTCTGATGGTGGGAGAAGAAATTATTACGTTTGTCTTTCTTTTTCAGTGTAATTCATGTATACATCTTTCTCGCGGGTTTATATACAATGCCGATGGAGAATAAGTAGGGGTTGCACAATTAATACCGCGTGAATTTCAACGTCGTGTCGCATTCCGCCTCGATAAGCCACACAATATTACGTTAACATAACGTCGAATAAAAAATAAATAAATAGATGAAAAAATTCATCTAATATATTTTCATTAAATTTCTTAGTCTTTTTTTATCGTCGTTTAATAGTTATTTTATTTTTAAATATTAAATATTCTATCAGTTCAATCCAATAAAAATAATTGTGCATAAATTTAAAAAAAAGTCATCAATTAATTATAGTAACGAAAAGGTAAGACAATTTTCAAATCTAATTTTATAGAAAAATATAAAAATTTAGAATATCAAAAAATTTATTTATGAAATGAATATATTTTTAATAGTAATATAAAATATTGAATTAGTTGAAAAAAATAATACTTTGACTTTCTTGTACATTTTTTCCTGGCGCCACAAAACATCATAATAAGTTTACTTTTTTATTATCGCCCACGTAAATATTACAAATACGAGTCACGAATAAGTGAACCTAAATTTATCACAAGAAGTGCTTAAAATAAATATTCCCAAGTATTTTGTGACATTCCACATGTTTTTTTTTCTATATAAATAGTCTATGATGCGATGACCGTGTAATACCTATCTATATCAATTTGTTTATCTGTCAATAATAAATAATTAATAATTTATTTATTGATTTATTTCTAAACAGTAAATGAAGAAGAATATTAAATATGTCTAATCATCAAGGAAAAATACCAATAATATTAATAATTATTCCTATAATTATTGCAACATTTATTTCGATTGGACAATGTGCACCAACACTCACAAAATCATTAGCGCCAATATGGTTACCCGATGATCAGCTTGACAATAATCGCAATAATAAAAATTCTGGATTATGGAATATTAAACCGTCTGATACAATTATAAATCCGTCAATTAAATCCAATGTGCCGCCAATAATTCGTCATATTTCAAGTTTACCATTGAGAAGAGATTCGTATTTAGAGCGTGAATGGACCACTGGTAATTTACCGTTCTCCATCCTTTATGTTAACACACAACGCGTCGCTCAATCTATATCGAGTAAGATGAAAAATAAAATATTCTAAGGTATAATATTAATTGTGATTTTAAATGATTTTTTATATTTTTATTTCTTTTTTAGATGCGAAAAAAACAAAAAATGTAAAAGTTCCGGCGGATTCTAATACACAATCGAACAAGCAACAGAATAATCGTTTAACAAAACGAAATAGAACTACAGGACCATTGAGAAGACAATATTCAATAATCCCTGAATTATTTATGTCATACGGTTGGGCTAAGTAGATAAATAAAGTCGAAGAAGAAAGAAAAAAAAATAAATAAATGGATAAATAAAAAAAAACATCCATCAAAATACTCACCATTCATTTCTTTCATAGCTTTGATAAAATCCTGTGGATCTTTAAATGAAACAAAACCAAATCCTTTCGTTTTATTTGTTCTTTTGTCTCTTACAACTTTGGTGCGTTGAAAGCTTGGATATTTACCAAATACTCTTACCAACATTTCATCAGTGACGTCATTACCCAGATCACCACAAAATATTCTAAAATCATCTGCAAAATTTATAACAGATATTATTTGAAAATAAAATTAATTAAACATGGCATTTATTTATTATTATACAAACTTGGCAATATTCTTTTGAATATATTAAATTATTTGATTAATTATTTTTTTACCTTCGTCCCATTCAAGAAGTGATTGATCTTCCCACGTTTGACCACCTGCCATTCGTATAATTTTTTTATTTTTCTTTCCCTTTCCCTTGGGATGTGCTTCTTCAGCATTTGCATTAGCCATTATTGAACTAGCTTTTCCCTGACTTATTGCTAATTCAGCGGCAGTACTAACACCCTTTATCTTCGGTTTTTTCTTACCGTCATCCTCCGGTATTTTTGTATTTATAATTTGCTCAATTATTTCAGGATGAATCATCGAGGCTGATGTTGATTCGTATGATTTTGGTGTTGCACTTAAAGTTGGATCACTAATATTCGATATGTAATTATTAGATATTTGTGCCGGTGATGAGTACGTCGTAATTGATGCATTATTCACTGAAAATAAAGATAAGAATAGAATTTTTTATAAACTTATTATTTTGTTTATTTTATGTTCTTCCAAGCTAATTTTTTTTATACCTTGACGAGATACTTGGGGTGGAATTAACATTGGAGGTGGTGGAGGTGGTGGCGGTGGTGGTGGAAATCCTATTATTGGTGGAAAAGCTAATGTAGCAGCAGCTGCCGCAACAACTGGCGTTGGTAATTCGTGTTGTTCCAATTGTCTAGCAACTTGATTGTAAGTATTTGCTCCAATAACTGGTCGCATCATTGGAGTAATTTGCCCACCTATTTCCGCCTCAAATCTAAACAATAAAATATTAATAAAAAAAATACATAATGTATAAATAATTTTAGTTTGTAAATACAGTTCTAACCTATTCATTTCATCCTCCATTTGTCGTAATTTTTCATTCATTTTGATGAATGATATATTTATTTACAATATCCAAATGATCAACAATGTACAAAGTAAGATTACTTTACAATCATTAATTTAATTCAATCAATGTGTCTATTGGAAAACAAGTTTTTTTATGTTAATTTAATATATCACGTGGTATGTCTTGAAAATACTAAAATTGCATTTGTTGAATTTCATGCGACTGTTTTCAACTATCGCTTTGAAATATTATGTTAAAAAATTCTTTATATGTGTAGATATAGCAAACAATAAAACTGTGTGCGTTCACAATTGGCGGTAACAGAACATTGCTTTGGCAGTTTGCACAAAATGATGATGAAAATGGAGCTTTATTCGATTGTAAAAAAAATATACATATATTCTCTTCTATTTGTCTGAAGATGGCGCTGATACACTTCATTAGATATATATACATATATTCAAGTTTTTTACGCGCACTATACATATTTAGCACTCCTATTCAAACAATAACAAATATATATTTATATAAAATGTCACGTTGGCAATATTTTAAAGTTTTATTTTCAATATAAACTCGCCATTATCTTCCAACGCACTTTTTTTTTTTTTTATTAAATTAGCATTACGCATATACATATATACATAGATATTAATGTTCATAAATGTATATATACACATATACATAGATAATATATACAGATTATACATATAATTTTATGACACAAAATTTATACAACCTCGAACGTTGTAACCGGGTTGAAGAATAAGATAAAAATTATTCGAAAAAAATCGAATATAAATCCAACATTTCTTTAAATTACATAACCTTACATTTATTCGTTAACTTGTGATGTATCGTGTGAATAAAATACATTGATAATTTTCATTCAGAATTTAACTTAAATAATAAATATAAAATATTAAAAATGTGGTTAGAGCAGTGTGATAGCTTTGCCGAATTATGTCGAGGATATTTGCCGTATTATTTATTAATTTTTCTACCAATATTTATTGCTGTATCACCAGTAAATCCAGTAATGGCATCGCATGAATTACCAGTTTATCGAATGCAACAATATGACTTACATGGCGTACCACATGGTAATTATTCTGCAATAAATTATTTTTATTAATAAAAATATCAAATAATTCCATAGTGATTATCATTTTTTATATTAATAAATAAAACTCTAGTTATTTCAATTCTAACCTCAATTCAGAAATATTGTCGTTGTCTTAAATGTTAATTTTAATTATTTGAAAATGTTGATAATCAATAATTTTTTTATTTAAATTCTTGTATTAAATAGGTTGCAGAAGTGCTTCAATATTATTGGAAGGACGAACAATAAATAGCTGGCGTACATCACGTCACTGTGTGATAGCACGAATGACAGATTTAAATCCTGATTTATATTATTCAATAAGAAATAAAGCTGGAGCATTAATTGTTATGTTGCCAAAAGATATGAAAAATATAACAGAAAATGAACGAGAGCATATCAGTATGATTGAAATTGCCATGTTGTCTGGTGGTGAATCATCAATACCAATATATTTTTCTCCATGGAATTCAAATTTAGAATTAATTTTGGATGATCTTGAAAATGGAATTATTAATGATGATAAATTAACAACCGCCACATCGGAATTACAATCATTAATCAGTTCAATATCAGCAAGTGGATATCAAGTTATTGTTAATTCTGGTCAGCCAACAATTAAAAATGATATTAAAATAGCGACAATTTATGGGAAATTAACTGGAAATGGTGTTGAAGAAAAATTACCAACAATAGCATTAGTTGCGCATTATGATAGCAGCAATATTATTACAGAATTATCATCAGGAGCTGAAAGTAATGCAAGTGGAGTTTCAATGCTATTAGAATTGGCACGAATATTTTCAGCATTATATTCAATTAGTAAATCACGGCCGCAATATAATATTGTTTTTGTATTGAGTGGCGGAGGTAAATTAAATTACTATGGCAGTAAAAAATGGCTGGAGGATCAATTTGACGGAGTTGAGGGATCAATTATACAAGTATGTTACAGTGATAGTTATATAATATATTTTTAATGCAATTAAAATTTTTGTCCTCCAATATTTTATCCCAATGCAATTTTCTCATATTATTTCTTACAATTTATTCAATTTAATCTTTACTAATAATTATTCTTCAGAAAATTTTTTTTAAATTCAAAAGTAATTGTATTTATTTATTTATTAAAGGATGCATCGTATGTCATATGTATGGAGGCAGTTTCATCAACGGATAATCTCTATCTTCATGTGTCCAAACCACCAAAAGAAAATTCATTTGGTAATTTATTTTATAAAGAATTAATTTCGGTCAGTGAGACAATGAGCAATATTAAAATAGAGGGAGTTCATAAGAAAATTAATTTAGCGGAAGAAATACTTGCATGGGAACATGAAAGATACAGTATTAGACGATTGCCCGCTGTGACATTGTCAAGTTTAAAAAATTATGAAGATCCACGTAGGAATTCAATTCTTGATTTAATTAATGATGATGAAATTGAACGTATTTATAAGCATACTCAAATTGTTGCTGAATCATTAGCGAGATTATTATACAATTTAAATTCAACGCAAATATTTTCTTCTCCAATTCAAGTATCAAAAGAATCATTGAATTTATGGTTAAATTATTTAACATCACAATCGCGCTCTGTACAATTATTAGTTGATAAAAATAATCCATTAATAAATTCATTGCAAGAAGCATTATCGCGTTATTTAAATGATGTTAAAATAATATTTCATTCAGCGGATAAACGTGATCCGGAATTTGTTTTTTATGATATTACAAAAACAATTGCAAATGTTTATAGTGTGAAACCTGCTATATTTGATTTGTTTTTAACAATTGCAATTATTGTTTATTTAGGTATGGTTTATATTATTGTACACAAATTCCCGGTTGCTTATTCATTAATTGCGCGAATGACAATGAAAAATAAAGTTTCATGAATACTTTTGATGGTTTCTATTACCAAAGAATGTTGAGTGTGTATGCTTGGAAAAAATTAATTTTCAATTGGAATTATCAATATCCTTACACATACACATGAACATTTTACTTATCTTCCGAATAAAAAAGAACAAAAAATTATATAAAAGCAATTAGATCAGAAAAATAATGCAATAAAGATTGAGGAATGTTAAATTTATGGAAAATTGTATCAATTGAAATAAAAAAAAAATGATAAAGTTGATTGAATAAAATTAAATAATTGAGCAAAATATTTTTTGATTTATTTCAACTTGCGCGTTTGTTAAGATTAATTTTTAATTATTGTACAAATTATTTATGTTTTTATTTCATCGTATAAAGGGAAAAATACTTCTTTTGCCAATCGATCTCGTGTTTCAGGTAATTGTCCTGCAAGTTCACCCTTGCCAATATAACCACGTCGTGATTGAACCTTTTTTTTAACTTCCTTAGACCATTGATCAATGGAAATATTTTTTCCTGTTGTTTTTTGTGAGCGTAAAACGTCACAAACGTCTTCAATAAACCATGAACCTTTTGATAATATTAAGAAATATAATTATAATTAATTTTAGTTTATTACTTTGTTACTTTGACAATTTTAAATCACCTTCTGTGCGATGACGTATTGAAATATGATGTTTCATTGTTGACATGAATGAAAAAAAGAGTTTATAATTGTCAATATTCGTTAATTGACGTTTTAATGGCTGTATTTTATTTATGCCATCTGTGGCTAAATTATTTGGATCTATTGCTAATCCAGTATTTTGTCCTTGGCATGCTTGGACAATTAATATTTTAACAGCATTTTTATATGCAGATGAACATATTTTTTGTTCTATTATATCAATAGATATTTCTGTACCATCAACAGAAATAAATCCACCTGGAAAATTTGTTGGATTTATTATTTATTTAATTTAGCATAACCTACAAATCTGTTATGAATTAATATTTTGATTTCACCTGGATATCCATGACTTAAAATACATAATACCAAACAATCATAATTTTTCGTATTGATTTCATTAAGTTTATTTAATATTTCAATGATTTCTCCTGCAGTAATGTCGTTGTACAATTCAACTTCAAATTTCATTCCATTGAATGTTTTTTTTAAATTTAAGGCATCTATTGTGCTACTTTCACGTGAATCATACTGAAAATCATCCAAATTTGATAACTAATTGTACAACTGTACAGATATTCAAAGATAAATTAAATTTATTAAGAAATTGAAATCTAATTTTACTACCTCTGTATGAGGAAAGTTAACTTCATTTATAATTAAACAAATGCCATTTTTAATAAATATATCTTCCTCTGATAATGTATCAGAAGTATTTTGTGATTTTTCAGCATTACTAACATTATTTTGAGTGTCATTATGTGATTTAAAATTATTAAAATGAATTTTTTTAACATTGTCTCTAACATAACCTTCAATATCAATGTAAATTGGAGTATCATATTGTCCTTGTTGTTTTAAATGTTTCAATAATTTTCCCAAGCTTCCATTACCTTGACAATATAAATTATTAATATACAATCTTAATATTGTTTATAAAAATTGATTTAATCGACAAAAAATTAATTACCTGATGATATAGATATATATCCAATATGAATCCAATAAAGAGCATGAAGTTCAATAATATTAATATTATTTAATCTGTCGTCTTTTATTATATCTTTATAAACAGAATTCAAAAAAATTTCCAAATCATGGGTTGTAAATGAATCAAACAATTTATGTAATATTTTTGCACCAAGATTTATTTTATATGATATTCGTGTTTCACGTGATAAATATTTTAATTGTAGATTATTTATACATTCTCCAAGATTTATTAATACTTTATAATTTTTAACAATACATAATGCTTCAATAAATTTATCTTCCCATTCTGTTATTTCATTTATAAAATCACTGATAATATAATTATTAATATTAGTATCACATTTATAATTTTGATATAAATTAAATAATTTATCAAAACAGTTATAATTATCAAGCATTAAAAAAAGAATAGAAATTTTTTCATTTATTTCAAGCTCATTTTCAATCATTTTCAAAACACACCCGTCCATTTTTCAATAATAAATTAATAATAATTATAAAATATATTTTAATTCAAGGCTGTGTACATCACATTTTTCTACTTTTTAAAAAAATCTCTTTTTTTTTT
>JAQQBR010001835.1:1353065-1364451 GCA_030347285.1 Microctonus hyperodae
TTTCATTTCATTTTCACATGAATAATAATTTGAATTTTTGTTAAGAAAATGAATAAAAGGAAGAAAAAAATAAATGAACAATGAATGTGTCTGTATTTGATACTACTGTTAAATATTATATAGAGACAAGAGTCAAAAGAAAATGACAAAAAAAAACAAATAAAGGAGGTAATTAAATGAAATGCCAACAAAAATATTTATTGTTTTTCAAATGACAAAAAAAATTGATAATAAATTCATAATAACAAATAATGAATGAAACATAAGATAACAATTAATAATAAATACAGCTTTTGATAAATGAACAGTCACACACACACATACACATATATATACACATACATACAAATAAAATTATTTAATTAACAGAAAAAAAATAATTTCCAGATGTGTTTGTTTTTTCTTTCAATGCATAAAAAGGAAAGTTCATGAAACAAATTTTATTTAAAAAATATACTTGAAGATTGATTTGTTTTTCATTTATTTTACACAAAAATAAAGACGAAAAAAATAAAAATAGCAAACAATTTTGAAATATAAATATAATTTTTCATTTATTTATTTATTTTTTTCTCATTTTTTGAGGTTAGTTTAAATTTTTAATTCCATTTCAGTAGGCAATAAATTAAATTTACTATCCACATATTCATCAGTTACCTGTTCAAGTGTTTTTGGATTCCACGATGGATTTTGATCTTTATCAATCAATAATGCACGTACACCTTCATGAAAATCACTATTTTTAGTGCAAGCAGCACACGCTAATCTGTACTCCATTTTCAAACATTCAGATAAATCCAAATGTTTTCCTTTATCCAATGCTTTTTTTGTAATTTTTAATGAAGTCGGTGACATTTTACGAAGATTTTCCAATGCAATATTAGCAAATTCACTATTATCTTCTTTCAATTTAATAATTATTTCTTCAATTGTATCAGCAGAAAAACATTTATCGATCTGTGACAAATTTTTTTCTAAACTAAATTTATTATTTTCATTCTTAACTTCAAAATCATCCAAAATTTTATCAATATCATTATTATCAGGTGATAATAACGTTTCAATTAATTCATTAATACTCGCACTGGGAATAAAATGCGTTGCAATTCCTGCAAATTTAACATCTTCACCTGCAAAAAAAAATTTTTAAATTGAATTATTCATCACTTAAAAATTAATAATGTTTATTTTTAATTGATATAATTATTTAACTGCTGCTGAGACCTTTGAGACGATGTCCAGTGAGTCCTAGATATAATCCAAGTTTTCCTTTGAGTTTTGGCAAAAAATTCGTACCACCAACATCAGGAAATAATCCGATGGCTGTTTCTGGCATCGCAAAAGTTGTTGTTTCAGTTGCAACACGATATTTTCCATGAACTGACAATCCAACACCACCACCCATGGTAATGCCATTAATTAATGCGACATAAGGTTTTTTGAATGTTCCAATAAGATGATTTAACCTAACAATCCGAATGAAAAAAAATTCCAATGTTAATTTCGATTGTTTAAACATAAATGAATGCATAAACGACTGAAAATTCGTACGTGTATTCACCACGAAAAAAATCAGCACCAACTTTTTCACCGCCAGGTTCATTCAAAGACAATGCAAGATGTTTAACATCACCACCAGCACAAAATGCTCGTTCACCAGCACCTTTTATTACTACAATTTTTTTCGTTGATTCCCATTGCTTTAAAATTGGATAAATTTTATTAACCATCGATAAATTAAGTGCATTCAACGCTTTTGGTCTATTTAAAATAATTAATCCTTTATCGCCAACCTAAAAAAAAATACATTCAATGTTGGATTTATCATTACAAAAATTATTTCTCATGTAAAATGACAGTCACATCTTTGAAGAGGACATCGTCATCATCAGCAGACATCGTGCTGTAATTTTTATTATCAGTTTTTTTGGTACCTGAGGAAACGAGAAAAGAAATTAATTTTTTCTGATAAAATTTTATTGTCAACTTTTTAAGTTTTTAACAATAAATAGAGACAAATAATATAAATTATTTATCAATTTGCCTCACCGAAAAATCCCTGAGACGAAATTAAACTTTGAGAATATTTTTGCAACGTTTTTCTGGCACCGATTGCCAGCAATTTTGAGGTTATATTGTCAATCTGTTAAAAATAACTTATTAGTTCTTGATATACAATCGCATCATAAATTATTTAGTAGCATTTACATTACCATTCTCCTACAAATATTTCAATTTTCTATTAAAATTCAATTAGATATCAAAATGGCGTCAATCAATATTGGAATAAAAATTTTACAATTGATAGCTCGTTATTTCCAATTTCAAAGATGAAACTTACGTTATAAAAATCATCATAGTAAATATGTATCAATACGTATACATATATACATACATACACATATATATATATATATATCCGTTATCAGCATATCAATCTAAAGTGCAAGAATAATTTGGCAATTCATATTTCATTTCTCATCGATGAATAAATAAAAGCTTCAATTTTTAATATGTAAAAAAAATATATTTCTCCATATTTCAAACAGCAAATCAATGAAATATGTAATGATGTATATATTAATCGTGATCTTTCGTCACATATACTTTCATATTTTATTTACTTTGATGCCATTCAATATTCAGATCGTGAGTTTCTCGCAACAACAAGCAAAAAATATCTATAAAGTCCAATAATATCAATGTAAAGTTGTGTAGTAGCAAAAATGACTTCATTTGGCGATAATTGAACTTTTCTACCACCCATAATTGTTTGAATATCATAGTATAAATACTGTAGTAAAAAATAAATAATTGTATAATGATGAATTTATGAATATATTAATTTAATTTAATTCATTTAATTTACCAGCGAAAATACTATTGCACCACTAACTCCCATTATTGTCGTTATTATTGGAATTCGTGCAAGAATAATTGATAACATCATTGCAAATAACGAAACTGCACTAACCATCCCCAAAACGGATAATAATCCACCCCATTTTGTGAAATCAAACTGTAAAAATTCGTAAGTGATAAAAATAAAATACATTTATAGATGTTGGAATTATTTTAATTGATAGAAATGTTTTGGATTTACTCTAAAAAATGTTGCTGAAAATGAAATAGCCATTGTTACAGTGGCAGTTATTCCAATAGCAATTAAAACCATTTCAATTTCAAAATTTACTGTCACATATGCTGCTAAATGTGTCTCTGCCAATGTCTATAAATAAATAACTAATTGAGTTTTTAAAGAAATTTTTTGAGATTGGTGTGTATGATTTAGTTATATAAAAATTAATTTTACTAAAAGACTAAGGCATATTACACCCCATCCATTTTGTTTTCTTCCACAATCAGTAATTGAAATGCTGCAGTATGAAAGTATGAATCCAATCCTGAATAAAAAAAAAATTAATTATTAAAAAAAAATGTTCATATGAATTTATACTAATTCAAATAATTTATTATACATTGCAAAAATCCACATCCACCAATATTTGACAATAAAAACTTTGGCTGGAGCACTAAAAATATAATTAAAAAAATTTCAATGAAGAAAATAAAAATTTGTTCTTCGGCTTATAATTTCTGAAAAAATATATGATAATTACTAGAGCATGAAAAATGATATGTAGCCAGCACTGAAAAGTAATTGTACAGTGAGAATGAGAAAAACTTTTCGTATAAATGTTCTTCGTGTTTGAACATCTTTAAAATCAGCGAAATATTCTGATTCAAGACCACGAACAAAAGTTAGTCTTTGATTTTCCATCCAATCGCGATAAATTTCTTGATTTTGTTGTTCCCTTTGGATGACCATACTGTCTGTGACATTTAATGTATATGGACCCTGATGAATAAAATTAAATTATTAATAAAATGAATAAATGATAGAAAAATCGATTTATATTTGGTAAAATAATTCATATCTGAACTGAATAATATTTAAATTATTAATTTTCTTACACTTTTAATTTGTTGACCTCGTACTAAATCAGGAAGGTATGCTGGACCACCAGCAGCAAGAGGAATATGAGTTGATTCTACACTAACATTATTTTGTTCAATTGATGAATAAGACGGAGGTGGCACAGCCGGATAACTTGGGGATGGTTCCATTATTTTATTTGCAGTTGAATAATTATACTTCAAATCATATAGTATCACGACAACGTATTGTAAAAAAAAAATATAAAAAAAGTTCAATGAGAGACATTAGAAGATCGAAAAACTGTCACACAATCGTAGGAAAGAACAGATGAAGGCTTGAAAATTAAGAGGAATTGTTCATTTAGAAAATATATATTAGGAATATTTATTTGCTTTTAATTCAGCTTCAAAGCAAAATATTCAGATAAAAATTTGGCTGTTAAATATATTTATTGCATGAATTAATAAATAATATCTGGATTATATTAGTTAAATAATATTTAATCTTTGGTTTATTGACACATGGAATAAAGCAAATAATAATTCAATCTTTGCAGTCTAAAACAAAAAAAATATGTGATATTATTACATGTAATTATAAAAAAATGAGGAGTCAAAAAAGTTGAAAAATAATTGAAATTTTTTAAAATAGCTGTAAAAACTTATCGAAATAATTAACAGATGCGTTTGCTATTTTCATTTTCATTCCAGAACAATTAAAAAATTCAATAGTCAACAAATTTATGTGTTCAAATATATTTATGAATATAATGTTGGATAGTGTGTAATAAAATCCAGCGTTTTTTTATAAATTATATTCCTTTAAAATCGGAAATATTTTCCAAATTCGGTATTTAACTGCGCACGCAGATGTTCTGCAAGCTTTCCAACTCATTTTGTTCAGATTTTATTTTTTTTTCCTCATCAAATATATGAAATTCTATAAAGTGAGGTTAGGAGGAAAATATATAATTCGGTTACTAAGAATAGTAGCAAGAAATCCCTGTTGATGATGTCTTGGTGGAAAATATATTTGTAAATATTGTAAAATTTATGGGGAAATAGGTATAAGATATATTTAAAACCAAAATAATACATCAAAAAATCGTATTGAAAATGGTGCATCGAATGTTGAAACGAGTTATATTTTCAAATATTTCAAATTGTAGCTCGAAATTCATTGGAATTTTAGCACCATTGATTGTTCCACCATTACATATATTATTTCTTTTTTATTTTTGGCAAGAATTTTCACGTGATGTCGACAGACAATATTGCTCTTGCTCATGCTGGGATACGGTCTTCAAAGGTATAACCTCAAAAACAAAAAAGACAGAAATACATAAAATGATTCCAACAAAATTAAAAAAAATTTTTTCTCCTTTCAGGCTCTTATGAATCAGGAATTGCTTCATACAAGCATATGTATTTCAATGCAACACCAAATACATTTAAAATATGGGCAGCAGTTGTTATAGGAGTGATAACATTTTATGAAACAACAAAATATTTAGCATGGTTAACTTTTCATTGTCGTTTAAGATTAGGAATGTTAATATTATTTATCAGCGCCATATTTTCACATTATTATTCATGGTGGGTTTATATTAACTATTGGAATGATGATTTTTATTCACAATGGTATCATCAATTATTCTTTTCAATCACTGAATTAATATCAACAATACTTGTCGTACTTATTGCTGATAATAAAACTAATATGAGTCACAGAAAAGCATTAACCATTTCTGGTATTGGTTTATTGCATATTTTTGCTGGCAGTTGGGATCAATTCATCAGAAATGTATTGAGAGGTGAAGGTTATGCTCATCAGGTAATATATCAATACATTTTTATTTCATTCAATTAATAAAAATTATTATTAATAATAATTCCTTTCTTTTTCGTATCAGGTTGTTCGTGATTTAGGTTTCATGATACCCGATATTCTTCATGTTATAATTCCATTGTATTATTTACAATGGCGAAATTTTGATAATGAGCTTCCTGGAACACACTTTAAAAATGATTCAACAATTAAACGTGATCTGATGTTCATGTTGGGCCTGGTGCTCGTGGGTCTTGGTATGTGTTCCATGCTTTAATTTTCATTGAAGGAAAAACGAAAATAATAATATTAACAGTGCAAAAAAAAAATCAAGCCAAAATATAAATATTAAGAAAAAATATTTATCTATAAGTAAATGAAACGCAGATAAAAAGAAGATTTGAGAATACTCATTCCATGAAAATTAATGAGATTATTATTATTCTAAGTAATTAATTGACAAACGAATTCTTTGATATGCCAAATTTTTAAACTTTATCGGCCTAGACAGAAAGTAAAAGACTGTGAGGGGATAAAAGTATTTGAGACATATCTAACAAATAATTAAAATAAAAGAAAACAAATTAATTTATGCAGCGAAATTGTTTTACGAATATTTAAATGATATTGTATATTTGTTTATATGAATTGATGTTCAAATGATATACATATACATGCGTATATAGTTTTAGATAATTAAAAGTTTAAAGAAAATGAATAACATATCCATCAGGAAATTTATGAATGAAGACTGTGTATCAGAAATGATGCATTATTATATTTTATTGTTGGTGCAAAATGTTACCAAATTTTTATTTATGCATAGTGGAACATATATATATGTATATGAAATAATATGTATTGAGATTTAGACGTTAAAGTAGTATTATCACTTGAGCTTAAAGAGTAGAGAGAAAAAAAAAATGATAAAAGCATTTTTACAATTACGTATTCTAGATGATACAATTATATATTAATTACAGCTATTATTTGTTAATTATTATTCTATTATTTTGAGATTAGACTTGCTGAAAGTGCCTGAATTTGTTACAAAGTATTTTATAGTAATCGTGTATTATTATTAATTTCAGAATTACTTAGAAATAAATATTAAATTATCATTTGCGAATCTAATTTCACTTTTTAGAATAAAAAATCTAAAAAAATAAGAAACAAAAATAAAAAATTGCAATTTTAAATATCAAAAGAGTTTCCTGTAAACAAAAAAAAAGCAATATCAACGAAACATTTTTTTAGACAATAAAAAATCTAAAATAGAAATAACTATAAATATTTTATCAATAAATTCTATCCTAATTGATCATATATTTTCTTATATATCTATAAATACACATATAGTTTTTTTTTTAATATCTTGGGGAGGGTTTGTGATGTCAAAGTAAAAGTGGAAAATATCTAGAAGTTGAGCGCATGCTTGGAATCGATCTTTCAAAACCCCACATACATATGTACACTGATAACAGGGGATGAAATAATATTTGTGGGTGGTGAGAGACGAATATAGAAGAGGAAAAAGAGGAAAACGTTAGCTACCCCCAGGCCGACGACACTGAAGACCGACCCAACAACAGTTCAACAACCATCACCATCATCATAGTATATGTATTAATTAAATCTAAACATTAAAATTTTACAAAACTATATTAAAAATTATGGCGCTTGATTTTGCTGCAACATACAAAGTTCTTGTTCTTGGTGATTCAAATGTTGGTAAAACTTGCATCGTTCATCGTTATTGTGACGAGCGTTACTATGATACATATATATCTACAATTGGTGAGTCAACATTTCCATTGTCCTGGCATCTGAATTAATTATTAATGATTATGATTGTGAATATTTTGGATTATAGGAATTGATTTCAAGCAAAAAATAATAAACTTAGATGGAACACCAATAAAATTACAAATTTGGTGAGTTATAAATTTTTTTTCTCTTTAGGAATAAATAAATAAACGCATTTATTGGATGATTATAAAATTGGTAATTTTTTTTAGGGATACTGCTGGTCAAGAGCGATTTAGAACACTCACAACAGCTTATTATCGTGGTGCAATGGGAATTTTGTTGATGTATGACGTTACCAGTTTGGAGAGCTTTAATCATTTGTCATATTGGTTGCGGAATATTCAAGAGGTAGAGAATATTATGAATTTATTTATAACTAATCAATAGCTGGAATTTATATTAATATTTCTGAGATTATTTATTATTTATTTCATTGGTTTTATTATTATTGTCATGCAGAATGCATCACCGGATGTTGTTAAAGTGTTGACAGCGAATAAATGTGATGCGATGAACCACAGAGCAGTTGATGCTGAGCGTGGACAGAAAATTGCTGATAATTTTGATATGCCATTTTTTGAAGTGTCATGCAAAGAGAATATTAATATTGAATCGGCATTTCTTACACTTGCACGAAGAATACGAGAGCAGAGAGGACGAAGGGTATAAATAAATTGAATAATTATTTTTTATAGTATATTAATTTATTTAATTATTTAATTATTGATTGCGAAATTTGTTGGATTTAATTTCAGGCGAGTTTATTTGAGGCATCGGAACGAGAAGACGCTAATAGTGTAATAAAAGTACAATCTCCATCGCAACAAGGTGACGCATGGAGATGCTCGTGTTAGCTATTTATTAATAATTGTTTTTAATTATTATTTAAATCATGGAAATTTTTATAATTGAGACGATGGAGGTTTTTCAAGAATTTTTAATTGCTGCCGGCTCGATTTAATTTGTATAAATCGACAGACCAAAAGGTTAGACAAAAATTATCTCACAAAGTAAATTAATTATGATTATTTATATAAACAAAAAAATTAACAATACAATATTAATTGTTTATCTATTTAAATCGGGTTTTTTTTCTAATTTATTTATTTTTTTCCAATAGAAAAAAAGGCCTAAAGAAATGAGAAAAAAAAATACAATTTCATTTTTTTTTATTTCAATATTTTTTAAAGATTAGTCATGTATATGTATACAATTGACTGATTAAGGCAATCGTGCAAACGTATATATGGTAATGATGAAAAAAAAATTAGCGCGATAAAATGATTATTAATTGTAGAGTATATAAATATATTTTATTTTTTTTTCCTGATTTATTTAATAATTACCACGATAATCAGCAATGATCTCACATACTAAATGGTGCAATTGCTCGCACAATTCTTTCAGAAATATATATTAAATATAAATAGTTTGTAGAATCTTAGTAAAATCATTTTTATCTATTTGCTCTTTATACGCGAAAAAAAAAATAAATTTTAAGTAACTAAATTATCGAAAAAAATAAATAAATAAATAAACACACATTTGTATACACGCACTATCGCTGCTATACTCGTAATTCTCCGTTTTTGCTGGCGGTTAAACAAAAAAAAAAAAGCCTTAATTGTGCCTATAAACCAATATAAAGAATTAGAAAAAAAAAGACAAACGGTGATGCTGAGATATATTATTGCCGCTTTGTACAAAATGTTTTCGTCATAAATTTCACGTGTTTTGTAAGTGTGAAAGAGCGAGAGATAGTACGATAAAAAATGAGCAAATTTAATTTTGTGATTAGAGAAAAAAATAAAAAATTCTTTTTTGTAGAATTTTTTTTATTAAATAATTTTTTTATGGACAAGCGCTGGATCGCTGAGTCTGTATTAGAGTGAGTTGATATTTGTTTTTTTAAAAGGAACTGAATTTGTTTTTAATTTGTAATAATAATTTTCACTTAAACTGGTTTTTGAGTGAATTAGATAATTATTTGTGATTTTACATCGTAAGAAATTAATCAAACATTTTATTGTTATGAAAGATAAATTGATAAATGACGAGTGGTAGACCAAAATATTTCTCTTTTTTAGCTTTATCTGACTATGCATATAATTTTTTCAATTGAATAAATAAATATATAAATTAATGCGATGTAGGAGATAATATTGGAATAATTAATTTGGTAAATTAGTCAATATTACTTATTGCAATTATATATGGATATGTATGATAGGAAAATTATCTCCTATATTAAATAGAAAGTCAAATGAATAAATAAATAATACCACAAAATAGTATTCGTAGTTTTTAAGTTTCTAGTAAAAATAATTGTAAAACTTGATGTGTTTTTGAGCCGATAAATAAATAAATGCACACTTTTTACCAATTATTTACCTTTGATATTAAATATTACTTTTTACAAGTTCAAACTTTTTTTTTTTTACTGTCAGGAGAATTAAATTCAGACTTTATTAATTGAGATTTCGTCGTAATTTTTTCCTGGCTTATTTCACCAATTTTCGACTCTGTTGTAATATTTTTTTCCAATTTAATTTTTTTATTATCTCTTGCAATTAATTGACACATTGATAACATTTCCTTAAACTCTTGGAATGAATTTGGCAACCAAGAATTAGCATTGAAACGTTTAGTTTTAATGTGGCCTATAAAAGAAAAAATAAACAAATAAAAAAAAAATCTCCCCACAGTTTTTTGGTGTTTTTAAATTGATATGTGAAATATTAGGTTATAAAATATTTACTTCGTATTAATTTTGCTCCACAGGCTTCATATTCAATAATTTCCTCGTCTTTTCTCTTGATTTCATCGATTAAATTATCAATTTTCTCCTGTAATTCAACAACATAAGAAGCTAAAGGTAACATAACCTCTTTTCCGAACTCTTCACTATCAGCTCTATTTAAATTAATTGCAAATTTGAATGTTCCACCTTCAATTACAGTATGTAACTTTATTTCATTTATTGTTGATGAATCAACAGCATATTTTTGAATATTTTCAAATAATTCACGAATTATATCATCCACATTGATATCCTCGATACTCAACAATGGGTTTAACCTCTAAAAAAAAATTAAATAACAAAGATATATTAATTCTATGTATAAAAATAAAATAGTATATCCAAAAAATAAAATTAATTGTTTATGCATAATAACCTCACATCTCTCGATAATTTTTTGACGAGATAATTTTTCTACAAATAATTCAGTAAGATTTGTCAATGAAATTTTCCAAACTTCGTCCAAAAAACAACTTGAAATCGTATAAAATTTCCCATCTATTGTGATAGACTTTTTATTGTTTGAATTCATCACAATTAAAAGTGATCAATCAAGTAAATGAATATATAATAAATTATTACAAAGTATGTTAATAAAGTAGTACATTTAAAATTAAAAAACAACTTTACTATTCAGTCATACAACATGTTTGTTTACAATTATGTATTAAATCACAAAAGTATGATCCGTATAGTGCTGCCACATTAATTTAAAAATTAACATAACCTCAAATACAACAGAACAAAAATATAATACACATGATTACCGACTGAACCAAATCATTTCATAAAATTCAAGACATAAGCATTTCCAATAAACAAAAAAATAAGGTAATCAACGGTACGATTTTTGATATCGTGCCCTGGCACCTGGACCGCCGAATTTCTTTGGTTCACAGCGTCTTGGATCTGCTACCAATAATGTCCGATCATATTGGATGAGAATATCCTTAACCTCTTTTTTACTTGCTTCATCGACGTCTGAAATAAAAATTTTATTTGAAATAAAA
>JAQQBR010001835.1:1370803-1389518 GCA_030347285.1 Microctonus hyperodae
AGTGGGGAATGTGAAGAAAAAAAATATAAATTGAGAAAAAATTTTTACAAAACCAGAAAAAATTATTTTTTATGGTAAAATTTTTTTTTCAGTAATTGAGATAAAAATTTGATACTGTTAATTAAATTATGTATTCGAATAATGGAATATTTAATTTTAATTATGATTAAATCAAAATATTTTCCGAGTATTTAATTAAATAAATTGGATACTAAATAAATATTTTTTGTCAGCTCCTAAATAAATAATTTAATATGAAAAAAAAAAGGAACGATGTAGAGTACTCAGCAGGGAAATTTTAGAAAGAGTATTTAGATTTTCCTTTTATTTTTGAAATTATTTTAAATTGGAAAATCTGGTTGTAATGTTTGAAGTAAAAGTGACACAAAGAGAATGACAAAATCGACAGCTGGCTTTTTGCTGGCGCAAAACTTTAAACAGGAAGCCAAAGTGAAATATAAATGAAATAGATGAAAAGAGAGGAGAGAGTTTTAGTTGGAAATACACGTCGAAAGTGAATCTCCATGTCGAGTTGCCAGAGTAACGTGAGGATCGTTGGTCTTAATGTCACTTTAACGGCGTACGAGAGCCAATATAATGGATAATGAAGTGTCGTCAGCTGTTAGTAACTTATCGATGTCCTTTTATTGTTTCTCTTTAAAACACAATTTTCTCAATATGTCTATTATCACTCCATAAATAATGAGCAATAAAATATTCACCCATACGAATACATTAATAGAAGAATTAAAAAAAGAAATAAAAAAAAAGCATCTGCAAAAAAGCCAAAAAATTTTTTTTCACAATTCTTGAAATTTTTTTTTTGTCAAGGATGTTTTTTTTTTAACTTTCTTTACACGTGTCTAAGTAAATGTCTTTTGTGTCAATATATATACCGTAAGACAGATGGACAGAGAAAAGTGCGCTCGAAATAAAAATATTTCGTTCCCATTTTTTTTTTCTTTCTCTCATCTTTTGATATTTTTGTAATTTTTTTTTATTTGCAGAAAAAAAAAGAATTTTATTTTATTTTTTTCTCTCTTCCATTTCATCTCTACGAAACTTTTGAATAATTTTTTCTTCAATCAATGTCCAAGATATTTATATACATTTAACATGATTTTTTTTTCTCTTTTTCGATATCATATTTTAAACATGAATAATTAATTCATGTATCAGTATATAAATATTTATACATATATAATTTCTGGCAGTGTACTGACATCGTCGGGAAACTTGAAGAATTTTTTCTTATCCTCCTGCTTAAAATTTAATGTGCTGGTGTTTGTTCACGAGCCACGAGTGCCTGATGATTTTTCATTCATGGAAAGTCGTTTGGCTGCCAAAAGTGATTTTATACATTTGTATTTCGCTTTTGCCTCGTGCTCAATTATATACATACACAATATATACATAGATAAATACCTGAATACATAGAAAATAATTCTATCATCTTGACAGATGATTCTAAATCAATTTTAATTAATTTAAATAGTATGAAACATTTTTAAAAAAATTTTTTTAATGAAAAAAACATTTATATTAGCTTGAAATAATTTTTTTTCTTGTTATATTAATAAGGATAATTAATATAATTTGTACAATTATGGATGATATCATGGAGAATGATAATAAATGATATCAAATTCATTTATCTTTGTATAATAACCTTGAATGAAATAAACTTTGAGGCCGTGACTCTCTCATGTGTCGTATTTATCACGAGTATATTAACGGTGTGCTAAATGGTCTATAAATTTAACCTCGTTTTCATCTTCGTCGTATAGTAATGTTGGTATGGTTCAGTAGAAGTACGTGGAGGATTCGTGCAACTTAACATAGACAATGTTACATTAATATATTTCTTAGGAAATTTACATAAAAAGCCGGAAAAAAATTTTTTTTTGTTAATTTTAATTATTTGACTTTTATATTCTCGAAACAAAGTGTCGATATTTAAAAAAAAATTTTTTTGTTACTTAGAATTGTAGTTTGTATAATTTTTCGTTGAGATTTTTAGTAGTCATCAACTGTTGGTAGACACGAATTTAATATTCACATAGAAGATCTGTTGAGCTTTATAAAAGCTCACTAGCTTCAAGCGTCATCTTTAGTCAGCTTGATGAACTGCGTTCAAGATTATAAATAAATTATCTTATAGTATTTTTTTTTTTATTTCATTTATTTCAATTTATATTCAATTGATTTCATTCTATTTTTTATTCTATATTATTTCGAAAATTGATTAAAATTGAGTTTTATTTATTTTAATTATTTTACTAAATATAAATTTGATTTGACTCAAATGAGGTGTGTTGAATTCAATTTGAATTCTTTATGAGAATTAATTTCGATTGTATAAATTAAATGACACCTCTTTTTTTTTCTTTTTTATTTCATCGCGTTTTTTATAAAAAGAAAAAGAAAAATGTCCGCAAGTTTATTTATCTAAGTGTTATATAAACGAAAAAGCAACATGGTTGAATCTATGTGCCAAAAATATTATTTCGACGTTGAACAAAACAAACGCAATGAACCGATTCAGTAACGTCGTCATTGCCTGTGGAAAATTTCTTTTTCTAAAATCGATGAATTATATTTCCAATATGATAAAGTACCGTACAATATTAAATCACGAGCATCAGACAGAATAAATGTTCACGTACCAGTTGATAATAATCCAAGAATCTGCAAGAGAAAAGAGAAAGAAAAAATAAATGAAAGAAAAAAAAAGTCTACACTAATCAATCATCAAATGAATAAACTGTGAAAGAATTTTATTTTCATCTTCTTCGTTGTTTGCTGATACATTTTAAACACACATAATTATTTATGTCTAGATACAATTATGTTCTTACCTCCCACAATGTTTCTTAAGACCATCTTTCACTCATATTCGTCACGCGTGTTGGTCCAAGTCCCGCCTAATTATATCAAACATCTTTCTATATTTCTGGAAACCGTTGATGCAGACGTGTGTTGGTGCGGGTTTGGCGGCTCATCTCACATTGAGGGGTGATTCCCCAGCGGCTGGACCTCAGTCTAGCGTGGTCCATTCGCCAGTACGTGCGCGAATAAATGTTGTACTTTAATATAAAATTATTATAAAATTGTAATTGTCATTGAATTCAAATCAGAAAGCTCAATCGACGCAAGATTATTAGTGTTTGAATTCGGATTTATCAACAATCATGTTGTTCTCCAATGAAGGATCTTTAAGAAATCATTGATAGTGGTCCACAAAGTGTTGGATATAGTGATACAGTTTTGTTTTTGATTCTTATCGTTGGATAAAATCATTTGTCATTAGTAAAAATGGCGACTACCGAAGTTTTCCAGGATTGGGATCAACCTTATGAGTCTATTTCAACCACTAGGAAAACCACCAGGAAAACAACGACAACAACTAGGACATCGAAGCGTGAGGTTAAATCACCACCTTTAAACAATGGGGTGATTAATTTTCAACTCTTTCTAGCTTTTATTTAACTATTTCTTATTTTATTTTCTTGTTTTAATTAAAATGAATATACGCAAAACTCCTTTTCGTGAAGGCATTTGATGATGCAGAAGATCTTCTGGTTTTGTAGAAAATTTATTTTCATTAGATATTCATGTCAGAGATTTTATTGGTGATAAAGTGTTGCTATTTCAGCTGCCCCAAGATATGATTTTAAATGATTTGGGATGAATTCAAGGCTCTTGATATTTAATATTTATTCAAATAGTTTCCGTAAAGTGTTGGTATACAAAATACCTTTGATGACTTTTACTACTTTTATTAAATCTTAGATAAATTTTGAAAGTAAGAACAAAGAAACGTTTGTCATTGCAACATTTATAAATATGAAATGTATTACGAAAGGTTTTCCGTTTGAATTTCATCTAGGATTGTTGCCAGAGATATATTCAAGGTTAGCTGTTGGATTTTTTTGGTAGAATAACATAGCAATAATCCCGGAACGTGTGTGGTGTTTATATGAAATACAATAATCCTTTCTTTAATTATGTTTAATATCAAAACTTTTAACTTGGGCCAACAAACTATCAGCAGCGTAATATTGCCAAATTGAATGGAAACATTTCACTTGTTTTCACTCTGCGCGTGCTCCAAAGCCACATGAATATTCTAGTTGAAGCTTTAAGTTGACGTTAAGTTTAATAAGAATGTTGAAAGACACCGGAGATATGATAAAACAAAATGATATTCTTGGCATTTGATATTTATCATATGTTTTTTTGGCACACGCAAATCTAACCGTTTACACATTTCATTTAGATAACCTTGTCACTATCATTTACCATTTCTTTATGGTGATGTTTATTCATATCTTTGTTCAAAATTTATATAATCATATTCATGAATATAATAGCGAATTACTATTAATTTTTATGTTGCTGATTATGTCTTTGTTTTCGTTTGTTAGAAATTTTTAAGGCATCATTTATTATTCATTCAGCAGAGGCATTTGGTGTTTTGAGTACGTGTGTTGGATATGAGGGAGGAGAAAGGATTTAGAAATATTATTTCCAACTTTGGCATGGGAGAATTAATAATCGGTTCTCGAATTTGAATTCTTAGAAAGGACAAAAAGTCAATTTGGTTGAGGATAGTGAGTATTGCGGTAATTTGTGTCTTTATAATCTTTGTTAAAATATTTCACAGACATTGAGAGAGAGTAGAATTTCTAAATTTAAATAATGAACAAAAGAGTTGAATTGTATTCTAAAAAAATTCAAGTCCATTGTTTTGACTTTTGTAAAAATGGGTCAGGATTCTTCACACGTTTGTTTAATGATCTATTCATGTTTAATCTCATTCTCACTAATATTATTGTTAGATAATATCACAATGATGTTTATTTTATTTTTTTTATATTCATTGAATAGACGAATGACTAAATAATAAAATAAAAAAGGTCAATAGAGGGATTTTATAATATATTAATCATCGAAATAGGAACGATCGAAATGTTTTGATGATATTTATTTTTAAAAGAATTTTAATGACTTGAAGATTATATGATTTTATAGTTAATCAAGGTTAATTAATAATTTATTTGTGATATGTGGAAATCATTATAATTCTAAATGTGAGTATTACGTATTAAATTTTTTTTTTTCTAGGTCTTTTGTCGAGAGATAAAAACAAACTTGGATTGTAAATGGTACTAGTCTATTGATTGATACAAAGTGATGTCATCAACTCTAATATGGAGTGTGACATCATTTTTATTTCAATTCAATGTCCTGTGATACTGAATAAAAATTTTAATACTGATTATTTTTTTTAAATATAAAATGAGTTTTGATCAGTTATTTGAATTCTTTTTCCAGTGTTTCATTTTAATTTTTTGTAATTTTGATGATTAGTTTTTTCATTGGGCTGAAGTGAAAGTCGTTTATGGCAAGTTGAGAGTCATTTCTACGCCTTTGTGGGGACAATATACTGCTATTCACTATATACATTACTATCTCGATCTTCCTCACTCTCATTTATTCTTTTTAACCATTCACTCTTTTCCTCGTCATCACCCGAAGCCTCTTGATTTCCAGCACAATGTTCAGTTGTTGGATTACCGTCGTCGCGACCTCAACTAGTCAGTCTTCACTGTAATTCATATCGTTAATAAAATTCAACAAAAAAAAAAAATAGAAAAATAGAGAAAATTATTAAATATTTGTCAATTAATTTGATTAATCAACAAAACAATCAATCAAATAATTACTCTTATATTCATCATCATTAGTGGTTGTTTAATTTAGTGTGTTGGACAATTTTATTTCATCAATTTAATTAAAACTCCGGTGAGTGTTAATTAAATTATCGTTTAAATAATTTATTTCAAAATGAAAAAAAAATAATGATTGATAATTTTTTTTCTTCCCCTCTCTATGGAATAATATTCAATGCATATTGTATTTTGTAATAACGATTCTAACGGTTGAATCATCAATGTTTGAAACGTTTACTGACCTGCCGCGTTGTAAGAAAATTACGACATAACACATATGTGTATTTGCATACAATTGATTCTCATTTTTCGCTTTGGCATGTTTGATATATGTTAAATCATCTTGTTTGTAAATTAAAATAGAATTAAATGTACATAGGAAAATGCAAATGCACAATGCAATATTCATAGATGTGTATGTACGTATGAAAAGAATTATTTTATTGTTGCAATATAGTGTTGGGTTGTAAAATACATTTAGCCAACTCGCAGACACTCATTCTACTGTTGTTATTAGTATGTTAACACCACGCGCTATGACACTTTAGTTTCATTCACGTGCTCGTGATCTATTTAGGGATTTTCGTCTCCAAATCTACGTAAAACAATATAGAATAAATGAATTAAATAATGAAAAAGTACAAGAGAAAAAAATATTGTTATGAAGAATAATTGAAATTAATTTATTTGAATTTAAATATTTTTTTCTTGGATTTCTTTTTTTTTTTATTATTATTTTGGAGCTTGAGTCATTGGAAGTAATCATATTTATCGATATCTACACGAGTGTATGTAGCTGATATGATTAAAAACTTCCGGGGTATTCGTTCCACGTGGTAGATAAAAAAAAAAAATATGAAAGGATGAAAGAAAAAATAAACGAAAAAAATATTACACAAAGAATTCGCTGCGGTGAGGAAAGAGGTCAATGACTTAGGAAATGAGAAAACAAACAAAGTTTATGTGAAGGAGAGTTATTAATGGCTCATTTGTTGATCGTACATTTATTAATAACAAATTCGTGCTAATAATTTTCATTGCTTGATAAAAGAAAAAATTCTAATAGTGGAAATGAAGAAAATTATTTCGTTTAAAATCGAGGAATAATTTTTTCTTTCGATTTCAATCTTTTTTTTTTTTCAACAACACAATATTAATTTTTTCTTCTTTTTTCCGTTGTGTATACATGTATTGCAGGAGCACGAAGTGAAACGTGTTACGCAAGGATTCACACACGTAAAACCTGAAGGAAAAAAAAAATTAACATCAGTTATACGATTTTTTTTTCTTCATTATTTCGATGCTTAAAAATTGTTTTAATTTTTTTTACGTCTTTTATTTTCTATTTCTAATTTGGCATATTAACAATTAAATATTATATTTCGTTAATATGTTGTTGATGCATTCAGGAAACGTAGATTCGGATCTATACAAAATAGTTGTGACATTTTGTGCAATGTAAAACGACGATGATTAATCACAAAATATTGTTAAAGAATTTAGAGCCACGTTCCGACATTCTGATATATGTATACTGCTTGCCAAGTTCTTTGGCCAACCATTTCAACAAGCAATCATCATCATCATCATCATCATGTATACTCTCTTGATTTCTTTCTCCGCCCTTTACATTATACATTGTCCACAGCTACAAACACACTCGACAGAATAAATGTTCTTTGTCCTCTCATCGTCATTTTATTTCTTCTCAACGCTATTTATTTTTTTCCACTTCTATTATTAGAACAAAAAGAAAAACATTTTTTTTTTCATGTTAAAATTATTCAACCCTTGACATTGACAATCCAAAAAAAATATTATTCCAAAAAATAAAACAATTCATCAACATAAAATAAAAAAAAAATTCAAACAAATTTTTTTTCCATCTGATAATTAATTTTAAAATTCGCAATTAATTAATTCTAATAATAAATTATCAGTACATTACAAACAAGTTGATGTTTGTTATCGTAAATTAGATTTATTATTAAAAATAATGATTAATGTTTGTTTGAAAAAAAAAATGAATAGGACAATTCATATTGTTTAATGGTTATTTTTTTTTTAAATGGTCCAAGGCATAGCCATCATCATTTAATACGGGCCTAGGTCACGGGCGTCGCGATCCCGTCGTCGTACGTCGGGACGTCGTCGTTGTCACGGTGTTTTCACGTCTCGCGCGCGTTTCTCTTCATCCAATAGTACCGGCAAAATTTTAGTTAGTTCACAAGAAGGCCAGTGGCCGCGCTGGTGCTTACTATAAATAATCGTAGCACAAGCGATGTCCAAGTATAGACCGTTGGGCGTTTGCCAGATAAGCGAGGAGGCCTCAGGCTATTTTCTACATCCACTCTCTTGTGTGTGTCCGTCGGTAAAATGTGCGCTCTCTAGCAAACAAAAAAAAGTAGAGAAAAAAAAAATAAAATAAATAATCACAACCGCATGATGGACCGGCATGGACCAATATTGTAATAAAAACTAAAAAAAATTATGGGAATTTAAAAAAAAAAATTCCAGCAGATTTTTCACTTTATGTAAATGTATATAATGAAAGAAAATATGATAAATAAAAATAATAGAATTAGTTAATATGAAAAAAAAATTTATTTTCAATCAGAAAAAAAATTTTTTTTTTCTACTTTTCTATTTATTTATTCTTTTAATTTTCGCGCCTTTTTCGGGTAAAATATATTTGCAATCATGCGCATTGACCTTGATATAGGAAATTTAAATTTAAATATAATTTTTTTTTTGACCTTGTTACGAGTAATATTTATCACCAGTTGGTAGCATTTTTTTTTATTCGGAAAAGGATTAGAGATTGAAGTAGGTTTATTTGAGAAAAAGAAACAAACATTTAATATCAGCATGGCAGAAAAAAAAAATAAATTAAATATTAAAATAAATAAAAATAGCCCTGATGATAATGTTTTTTTTCTGGCAATAATTATCATCAAGGCTTTTACATTATGTCACTGCTCGGAAGAACTGTCATTGTGATTATTTAATGTCAAATTTAATTATCAGACTCTGTGCGTGACATTCCAATGGTGAGCGAGGTAAGCTCAACCATATATATATAAATATATGAATGTGCGAGGGCCACTGATGATGGATTTAGGCGACACGGACGTTACAGGTCACGGTGAATCCCGTCTGGCAATTCTTACCGTCAAATAGTTGGCGCGTAATGGCGCCTAGAGTCGAGGCCATGTCATTTAATATTAAAAGAAAGTTGAAAAAAATATAAATTAATGAATACAAAAAAATCTGAAATCAAAAAAATTTTTTTGTACCATTTTTTATAAATATTAAATAATTATTCTGTTAATTTTCTCTATATTTATAGATAAATTATAGATAAAGCGATAATAATTATGAATAATCAAATAATTATTGCTAAAATAGTATGAATAATCATCAGGTGTCACTACTAAACCGCTAACACTAAACTTTTGAATTCAAATTTCGCGCGCTGTGAATAGAAAAAAACACAAAATGGCGGTTATCGATTTTCCCGCCACACTCTGTACGCCATAACTCTAACAAAGTCATTATTCACTTACTATTACACACACTAACTGCAGTATTTCACACATACACATTGAATTATTCCATCTACCGAACTGGACAATAAAACCGCAAGAAACTCCGAAATAAAAAAGTTAGGTTAAACACAGTATAGGCGTCAAAAGGGCGCTGGCGCGGTATTGGTCTCCAGTAACAGACAGGGACAGATCAGTCTGAATCACTTTGTGTTGAAATTACATATCGTAAGTTTTTTAACAATATAAAAAATCAAATGACTAACATATAACACAAGAAAGAAAAATGATTCCTCTCTAAAAATCATCAACACAATCGTTAAACACTCAAACATAATTTATTCTTTCTTACTCTCATATTTCTCATTGTCCACTTATCAAATCATCATAATTTACGTTTTTGATTCATTGAACAACAACCATTTAATACATATATACACATATTATATACACATTTCACATATACATCCATGTATAAATAAATATTTGAGGTTAATTATTTACGTAGCAGAGATTTTTATAAAAGAATTTTATATAATTTACCTTGAGGGGAAAAAAAAGTTAATCAGGAAGTATTATCTAGCATACACATATACACACATATATATACACACACAGACACACACACACATATATATATATATATACATACATACTCATATATACCTGCAAATAAACTTGTACATAAATATATATATTCATTTATTATTTGAATATTTTCAAAGATTTTAATTTTTTCATCTCATTAGTTGAATTGTAAATTATTCTCTTATTTATATTTATATACATATAAATTAAATCGTTTGGGCCAATGAATTGTCATACATCTCGGCATCTTTTTTTTTTCTTCCTGTATTGTAACTCATGCCAATTTGGCAAGTCTTATTGTCAATGAAAATCGATCCGGAATTGAAAGTGAGTAAGATAAACTGGTGGGGGATCATTAGTTTAATTATTTGGATCATTGCCGAACTTTGTTTTGTTTAATTTTATTCTATCGTTCAATTTAAATTGATTATTATTACCATGGTGTAGAGTAGAAATAGAGAAACGATTCAGTTGATACACAAACGTTGATGATCAACTGATATTAATTGTACGATTGATATTTTCATTATAGTAATAATTAAATTGAAGATTAATTTTCATTGAATATATTTATATAATAGTGCAGATTTTTAATTTTGTGTTTATTATTTATTTTATACAGACATCGGCATCACATAAAACAACGACAATGACGACAGCGGCAAAGCTGTATGGAAAAGATTTAAGTGAATATGACGATGTTGATGTGGATGAACTATTGTCACAATTAACGCCTGAGGAGATCAATATATTAGCTAAGGAAGTTGATCCAGATGTAAGTGAGGTTATGTGTTTATGCATGAAAATAAGAAGTTGATAAATAATATTATTTTATCATTGAAAATTACATTTGAGAAATTAATTCATCAGATAATTTTTTTGTTTTGTTTCTCTTTTTTTTTTATTTATTTATTAGGATAGTTTTATGCCACCGTCACAGCGTTGCAGTTATGAGTGTGACAAGAGCCCAACGGGGCCGTTAAATCGTAAAAAACTTATCGAACATATTAATAAACAAGCACTTGAAACGCCAGATATTCCTGAATTAAAACCATATGTACCTGGTGTTATTAGAGGAAAAAAAGTAAGTGATTAAGTATTAATAATTATTTTTAAATGTATTTTAGTTTTATTTAATTTGAAATTTAATGTTGATTAATTTGCTTGTTTTATTTTATTAACAGTGGGTGCCACCGTTGCAAGAAAATGCAAAGGAAAAAGACGCTGAGGAACAAATTGCGATAGATCTTGGTGATGAATATGAGCAAGCTCTTTCATCAGCAACACAAGATGAAATTATTGATTTGGCTGGTGAGATATATTAATTTTTTTTTCACGATTTATTTGAAATATATTTTAATTGATTACTTAATCATCTGTTTAGCTATTCTTGGATTCCATTCGATGATGAATCAGGATCAGTATCACGCGTCGTTATTAAATTCCGGCCAGCCAGTTGGTCTTGGTTGGGATGGAATAACAAAAGCAAGTCAACCAAAAGTCTTTCCAATTGATCCACCAAATGACACTGACGTTGACGCGTCAATTAAACAAGTACGCGAAAATGATCACACGTTAATTGATCTCAATCTTAATAATATCAAAGTAAGTATTGAAATAATATTATTTTAAATTCAAATTATTTTATTATCACTTAATTTACAATTGAAATTAATTTATATTTTATGTTTTAATTTTAGAATATTTCCGAAGAAAAATTTATTCAATTATTCGAAGCGTTGGAAATTAATACACATTTGGAGTCATTAAGTTTAACGAATGTTGGACTTAATGATAGAACAGCACAAAGATTGGCAGAAGCTATGGAAAAAAATTCCACATTGAGAATTCTTAAGTAAGTAAAAATTAAAAATCCATAAAACATTTTTTTTTGTCAATTTGTTATGACGTTTATATATATTTTTTTATTTATCACAGTGTGGAAACGAATTTTATCAGTCCAACTGTTATGGTGAGATTAATTCGAGCACTATTGAACACAAAATCTATCGAGGAATTTCGCTGTTCAAATCAGGTAAATAAAAATAAAAAAAAAGTGAAATAAAATTTCATTACATTGCATTATCAGAAATTATAACTTAAAAAAATAAAATAATGTATAATAATGAAGAAATGGACATTTTTGATTAATTAAATTAATTTATTTGTTTTTAAAAAGAGATCACAGGTGTTGGGTAATAAAATTGAAATGGAAATTACACAGCTGGTGGAACAAAATCCAACGTTATTGCGACTGGGACTTCACCTCGAGTTTAATGACGCGCGACATCGTGTCGCAGCTCACCTGCAGCGTAACATTGATAGGAGTAAGTTATTTCAGTATTAGCAAATAAAATTTCACAAATTTTCAATATCAATTTAAATAAATAAATCATCAATCAATTCAATTATTCAATGTAAACATTTCAGGAAAGAACATGAAGGAAAAACAGACAATAATTGAATTATAATTTATTTTTCCTGACTGACTGCGACGACGACTGATGAATAATTCAAAAACAAAAATAAAACTGCTTTTGCTTTTTCTTATCTATTTGTTTATTCACTTTTTTTATTTTTTTTTTTTCTTAGATGGCAGCCAATGTATGAGAGATTATGGCGATTATAAATACTTCTAAGGGATCGTTTTAATAATTTTTTGCTTCGTAGTATTTTTCATAGAAAGCTTTTTAATTAATTAACAAAAACGAAAAAAAAATAAAATTAATAATGATAATTTTTCATCGCTTTATCACGCAAATATTAAAAAAAAAAATAATAAATCATCCTATTATTTCAATTTCATTTCGCTAGTGGCATTGAGGTAATTATTAAATTTGCACTTGAACATTTCCAATTCTAAATACAATATTCCAGCATTAAATTATCGTCTTTTTTTTTTCTTTATTTTTTCTTATCTTACAATTATAGCTCCATTAATCATGTCAAATAATACCAAGAATTCCAATTTCATCACTAACTAAAAATAAAATTCATTATTTTAACAAGAAATTCGTTACTTTTGTCGCATTAAACATAAAACAAAAATTATTTTTCATGGGTTTTAATTAATTTATATAATGCGAAAAAAAAAACATTTTTTCTTTTCGTTAGTTTGTCGTGTGGAAGCTTTGGCGCGCGCTAAAGCTGTTGCAATGGCTGCTGGCTCCAATGACGTCTCCGTAGTAACTTTAAATGATGAAAAAAAAGAAATTGTGAACGTTGCGCTTTAATATTATTGCATTGCAGTGAGTAAAAAAAAAATCCCTCTTTAAATTTATTTTTATTGACAACATTTCTTCGCTTATTCTTCTCTGCTTGTGCTTTATTTATTTATTCTTCCTTCATTTATCCATGCAACAATTTTATTTCTGCATTACTAACATTTATCTGACGAATATTAATTTCTTAATCAACTAATTAATTTATTTTCTACCAACAAATTCTTTGGACGACTGATAAAATTTTATTCTACAAAGAAATAAATGTGAATTTAATTATTTTCTTCATGTTTACTTGTGTATTTATTTATTTATTTATTTTTTCTTCAGATGAAAATGTCTTTATATGTGTTAATAATTGTCATTGAATATGTAATTGTATTTTTTCTAAACAGTACGGAAAGATCTAGAGTTGCGGCTACAGTTCCGATTCTTTAATATGAATCACAGGAAACCCGCCTTAATTCAGTAAAGGTATAAAATAATAATTTAATGCGACGTCGCATTGAGAAATGTTTTTTGAATTATTTATACACTGACAGGCATCATCTTGAGTGTAATGAACGCAAACTGAATTAACCCATCAGCTTTTATAATAATTAAAAAAAAAAAATATCTCCAAGTAAAAAAATATATTTATTTTTTTTTCCATTTGTAAAATCAATAATTTATTAATTCCTCAAATCAACTATTGAGTTTATTAATTTAAATACTTACAAAATCATATTTATTCGTTTTACAAATACTCGTAGAATTGAAAAATTTTTATCCTCGTGAAAAGAAAAAAATTCCCTGATCAATTCGATAAAAATGAATTTATTTTTTCTCTTGGGATTTATTTTAACTGAACAATTTCTGTAGATTATCTTATGAGTAAATCCGAGCGAACTTTATTCGTATCAACACACTTCAACCCTCCGGATGAAGAGGTTGACGCGTTAATTAGCACGCGAAAACTCGACGCGTGTTCTCTCGATTGTGAAACACGTCGTTGCATTTTGCGAGCGCGCCCACTTGACGCCAGCTCTGGAGATTTTAAACACATAATATATTTATGTATGTATGTGTGTGTGTACATATATGTAATACCTAACTTGACGTCCATTGCGTGACGTTATTTCGACGTGAACGTCAACCGCCCGTCAAGTTGACGTTAACCACTACCATTACAAATGTCACTCATTTACCTTTTATATATTTTTTTTATACCCTTGGAAAATTTTATTTATTCATTTTATGTTCTCTCCACTATTGAATCACACATATTCATTTTATTATCCCTTTTTACAACGTTTAATTGCATGTATTAATGAATAATTACGCACTTATTATTTATTTTATATTTATATGAGACAGAAAAATTATGGGAATTAATTTTGTAGAAATATTTTTTATTCTTTAGTTTTTTTAAGTGCGATTAATTCATTTATATTTTTTTTAACACATCATTGAGCTCAGATATATGACAGACAATTCATGGATTTAATGAGAAAAAAATTTTTAAACAATTTTTTATTTTTTTTTAATTAATTTTTATAGAATTAGAATTTTTTTTTTAATTATTTCGTTATTTTTAATTTACATTTATTGAAATTACTTTCTCGACGTTGATATAAATATATTATTTAGTGATGCAATTTTAAATTCTATTTGTTCAGAATCTTTGTTTTATATCGAATTCATTTCTTGATTAACAAAAATTTTTCGTTTTTACAATTCAAAAGTGTATTAACGACTTTTATTTCTATACGATAAGAGAGTGGAAAACTAACAGCATCAGTAATGATATTGGAATGGACTGATAGAAATAAAAAAAAAATGTAGCGAGAATGGCAAACAAGATCAAAGAAGGCTCTTTCAATTTGAAAGAGTAGTTCAAAATAAAAACCGGACATGCATATATACGCGAAGATATTCGAAGCAAGCCATAAAAAAAAATTCGTCGTATAATTCTAAATAGAAAAAAAAATACTCACGAATAGAAAATTAATTTTTGATTACGCATGAGAAAATTGAAATGAATTTTTTACAATTAACAAGAAATTTATTTGACTGCAATGGTTTTTTTTTTCCATTTCTGTTTAATGTGTCATTAATATTGCCATCCAAATTAATACGAAATGTTAATTTTGTTTTTTGTTTCTTGATTATTAATATTTAATATGAAATTTAATTATGTACTAATACGATATTTAATTCGTTTGTTTTTAGTACGACAGTCGAGACTCGGGGTGACATCTTCATCCGACGTCAGGCGCATGTCTGGGTAACGTACAATGTTTCATGATTATGTTATCAACCTCCCTCCCTAACCCCATGCACGTTTTAAATCCCCGGTTTATACATATGTATATATGTATGCATTTACTCGCTCGTCACGCGACGAATTAACAGACTTTATCCACTGTCTAATTTTCACCTCCCTTTGTCTGTGTCTTATCCAATCCCTTTATTCTACACAACAATTTACAAGACTTCTCCAACACTCTAAAAATAAAAAATAAATAAATAAAATTACACTCTTGTACACGTAAAAATCCATTGCCGGAAGACGTTATTTTCATTTCAAAATTACAGAGTCTAAACTCTATCGATGAGGAAAATCTTGAGAGAAAAAAAAAATTATTTTTTTCTGCTTTAAACTTTATGATTTTTTTTTTGTTCTTATTTTCTACACTCGATGTGTGCGTGTAACGCGATTACAAAATCACCTCAAACCACACCGGCGTGAGTGCATTTAGTAACATGCAATAATAATGACGTTAATAAAAATAAAAAATAATAATTTTGTTCGTTAAGAAAAATGGTGGAAGATAAAAAATGAAGAATTATTCATGGATTTTTTTTTATTCATGATATTGTAATTTGTACAGAGAAATTTCAATTTCATTTATTGAGAAAGACATCGGTGACGATAATGGTGTGATGGCATTTGTTAAATATATATATATATATAGGATATATAAAGTAATAAGAAAAGAAAAAAAAAAAAGATAGGAAGCAGGAGAATATTCGTGAGCTTCGTGAAAAGCAGTATCGATCATGGTATTGAATACAAATAGATTCATTTGCAAACTAGAGAGTGAGTTTGAAGCCAGACAAACAGACTGTGAAGCCACCATTTTCCCCTTTACACTCACACAAATATATATGTATAAATAATTTTTTTTTCTTCGTGGTATTTTCGGTCTTGTGTTCTTGCATTCGCAATACATCTCCAACGGCTCTTCCAATCGGTAATCCTCTTGAACTGGGTTAACGGATCGATGAAAATGGGAGTTGGACGATGGGGATGATGAGGTGGGTGGTGAAACAGAAAAAGAAAAAAAAATCGGGAGGGGATGATTTTATAAAGTAAAAGCGGATTTTTTCATGCACGAATTTATTCAGCGATCCAATATATACAAATCGTGGGATTGAATTTATTATTGTTTAACTTTAAATTATTTCTTTTGATTCGATTTTTCGTTTGTTGATTTGTTTAAAATCAATTTTTAATTTTTATTCTACTTATTATATTTATTTTTCTTTACGATTTATTATTCATCGGATTTTATTATTAATACTTTGTATTGTCTTGGAATTTATTTCTTCGGAAATACGTCACGGTTTTGATCGGAATGAGAGAAAATAAATTTATTGGCAGTGTTTAAAAAATAAATATATGAATGAAGAATAAAAAAAATAAATATTTTTAATAGCGGTTATAAATCTGTCGACGTTGAAAAAAGTTTCTCGACGGTGGCGCTGAACGTGACGTGCGACGAATTATGATTTATGATTTTTATACACATATTTATCGTGTATGTAAAATATATCTGCGATGTATTGGAATTATATGAACGAAAATTTTTGCCAATTTATTTACTTGAACAAGAGAAAAAAGAAAATTCAACGAAAAAAAAAAATATACTACACATTTACACAAGTATGAAACAAAATTCCTCCGGTAAGTTAATTTCCTGTCCTTTAAATCCCTAAAATTAATTTTCAATTAATTTTTAATTAAAATTATCCTGCTATTATTAATGATGAATTAATTAAGTTGATAAATTAAATAATACTTAGCAAGTAAAATAAATGATAATTTTTTTGTTTTATTTAAATAATTATTTATTATTAGATCGTCGCAACAAAATAATTGGGATGGACACGATGATGAGACGATAAGGGCAATGAAAAATGAAGAAAATGGACGACTAAATGATGATCAGCAGTCCTTGGAATAATTTTATTTATAAAATCGAGTAAATTTATGCGGCTTCGAAAATATGAAAAATTAATAAAAATATATATAAACACACACACACACACAATATAAACACGGAAAAAAAATTTATATATGAAATATTAATACGCAATATCGCCAGTGTCATTTGAATGCTTTAAAGCTTGGAAAAAAATAAGAAAAGTTCATAATTAATTTATAAAATGAAGATAAATTAAAAATTAATAGATAAAAAAATTTTTTTTTATTGAATCTTAATTAATTATTCAATTTTTATTTTTATATACGCAGAATTGTTGTTGTTCGCGTGTATATTTTAATTATTTTTTATATTCGGTTTATCGAATTGAGTTGCAAACGTTTAAAAAGTGAAAAATGGATAAATAAAACGATAAAGATGAGAAATAAAAATACAGATATGTATAAATGATGTAGCGGCTATAAAACACCATCAATCACTGGCGATAATCCAATGTGAGGGTGGCAGGAAATGAGATTGACAATGATAAGCTGCATGATCAGGTGTCACACGTTCACAATTGCGGGGGAAAAAAATAAATAAATAAATAAATAGAGATTCCAAAGAATGAACCGCGAAGTTGAAAGGAAATACAGGGAAAAAAAAATCGTGAAAGAGATTTCAAAACGAAAAGAACTTGTTTTTTTTTTTTTCTAATTATAATGGTAGTTTATTTTATTTTATTAATTTTTTTTTTAAATAAAAATACCCCGAGATGACGCGACCATTTTTTGTGTCCATGATTACAATTTAAAACAAAAATAATTATAATATAATTATTATATATAATAATATATATTTAACCGCTATATAATATTATAATTATCTGTCGATGATAATTAATTAATTGATTAATTAATTAATTAATCTTATGATTATTTTTAGGCATCAGGTATGAAAGTAAATCTGTACATATTGTTCGTTTAATTGTCGCGAGTTTAGAAATGAAGCAGAAAAAAAAATGGGAAGAGAAAAATTTATAATTTTAATTTAATTTTTTTTTTCCTTGATTTCGTGGTGTCTTTTTAATTAAACACAGACAGTTGATGAAGTATGAAAGTGATGAGTTCGATTTGTGGATGAAGAATTTTATTATCATTCGGTTTTATTTTCAACTTTTCATTATGTTTTAATGTAAAGTATTTTTTTTTTTTTTGCGACTATATTTTATTAAGTACAACAGTGTGTGAATGATTAAAGTGCACGTATGTGATAGATGAAGAGGAATAAAAGAAGAATAAAGAGTGAAAGGAATGAAGGAAAAATTTGAAAAAAAAATAAAAAATTGTGCGAGTACGAAAAATTAAATAAATAAAATTTGAAATGTTGAAAAATGAGAAAATGTTTTGGAGGACAGTTAATTTTACGCCTGCGTATTT
>JAQQBR010001835.1:1407876-1422015 GCA_030347285.1 Microctonus hyperodae
AAAAAAAAATTTAATTTATACATTTTTTTTTTTCATGAGAGCCAATTTATTTTCGAGTGTACATAAAAATACCACCAACCTTGGCCTATTTTTAATTAACTCACATTGAAATAAAAACGAATACACAATTTACCAAATTAATTATCCAACAAAAAATTAATTCCATCGCTCGGAAGAAAAAAAAAATTAATTCCAATAACTATAAATATAAAAGAATTAATTTCTATTGAATGAAATTAAAATAAATTTAATTATCGAACGAGGGTTGGATATTGTGGGAAAATATTGTGCGCTGTCAGCATACGTATGTGCGCTTTTATTCTCAATTTTATATTTTTTTTTTATTTCTATATAATAATGCAATTTAGTTTCTCTTGAAAAACGATTCGATCCCGTCAATCTTTCTCCATTTTCTCTAGTTTAGCCTTCAGGCAATTTTTATTGTACTACCATGAGTATATACATTTTTACGCATCATCCAAAAATCGATCTATATTCTTCTATGAATACATGAGAATATTGTCGCGAATCAATTTCACGAAATGGCAGCTGTCATTCCACGGAATAATGCCAATTTCACAGAGATATTGTCATGGAGAGAATATAGAGAGTCGTTGCGTTATAATCGAATGACATTACTCTTTCTTTCTTCATTTTTATTCACTCTTTTGCCGACTATAAATATAAACAATAACCGTGTGAATAAATCAAGAAGAAAAATCATTTGAAATAAATAATAAAATTGAATTTTCGGTGGGAATAAAAATTTTTTTTAAATATTTATTTTAATGATAAAGTTTGTGTTATATTATTTTGCATAAACTATTGAGGTATCGCCGCGATTTAGTATTAAATTATAACCACAACCGGAAATCGATAGTCACGAGAATATTATGAGCCGGTTGGTGATATATTATTATTTACAAGTGTAATCAAGAAAATGGCGGTCGATGAGAGTGAAATAGATTGTGATGATAGTATGTAGAGTATATTAAATAGAAAGAGAGTGAGTGCTACCATGTTCAAACTTTATCGAGTGGAATACGACTCTGTTGAATTGTCTGGTTAACCTCCTATCTTGCTTTATTCTCTTCTCCACTTGTATTTCCCACCATATTGTGCACTATTACGTCATACTGATGCTGCTTAAGCATTAGTAGTAGTAATAATAGTGATAGTGTAGAAGTGATATCAGTGAACGTCTCGATTTCATATTCAAGGAGATTCGATTCAGTCATTTTACTGAGGATTATATTTATTTTTTTTTTATTTGTTTATTTATTTTTCTCATTAGTGGATTGATTTTTTTTTTGTTTGACTGTTTGAGAGATGTATGGAGAAGGAATTGTTGCAGGATGTAAATTAATTGTTTGAAATATTGAAAGTTTTTTAATTAATTTTGTGGGGAAAAATTGATTTTATTTTTGTGAAGAATAAATTTTTTTCATAAATAAATTATTAATTATTGTGTAGGTATATTTGTTGGATTTATAAATTAATAAAAAAGTTTGAGGACACGATAATTTTCCCTGAATATTTAATAAAATTCTTAACATAAATTCACTTGAAAATGTAGTGTAAAAATTTAAAGAAAAAAAAAAACGAAATTTATTTCAACACAAAAAGATTTTTTCTAATTTTTTTTTTCCCAAGATCTGGATTAAAAATTCGATTTTTTACATCTCTGTGTATAGTTCCTCACTGAGTATACTTCATTGATTGTATACTGTACTACAGTATACTGTTGCATTTAGTGTGACAGAATAGTGTGATGGTGTCGGATGAGGATGAGCCATGATTGCTATTTCAATTGCGCTTCAATGACATCCTCAGCATCTCGTTAATTTTTCATATCATATTTATACATGTATACGTAATATAATAAATATATAGGGCATCCAACATAGAACTGTCCATTACATTAAAGGTATAATATAAAATATTGATTACGCCAATTACTTTGAACGAAAACGTCAGTAGTTTGTTATTAAATATCAATCAATTTCTGTACCTAAAAAATTCAATTCAACTGAATAATTAAAAATTCTCCAAATAATATTTTATAAAATATGCTCACGTCAATTTTTATATTCCATATTCATGAACATGATATTATTCCTGAAGTAAAAATAAAATAATAGAACAAAAAATAAAATAATAGAATACGTCAAATTTAAATTTATAGATAAAATAAAGAATTTATAAATTAATAAAATATATATAAATAAAAAATGAAAAAAAGAATTTTAAATTAAGATAAATAAAATGTCTGAAATATCTGAGGTTAAAAATATGCTATAACATCGGTACATAAAAAAAGTTGTAATAATATTTAAAAATTGAGTAAAAAGGATTTTTTTTTTTTTTTTAACATTGTAAATTTAGATGGAAGATCACGTGTGCATTGTTGGCGTGTGACCTCTTTCACTATCGATTGTCCTGCAGAGACGAAAAGAAAAAGAGTATACATATGTATATGTAGCATATGGAGAGGGTGGATGAGAGAGTGAGTGGAACGCGATGAATCTTCCTCTTTCTACATACGTACATATATATATTTTATATAGTCTATATGCACAACAATGTAATCGCTGCCGAAAATTCCAACATCGCCCAGTTAGTTTGGCTTTGCAAACACGATTGTACTATGGAGAATGGAACGAAAATGATCTAGATATAGACGAGGCAGTACCTGTGCTCACAAAGAAGGGAATGCGTGCGTGTCAAACGCTGTTTCCTCGTTGGTTGAAGAGTGCGGGGTATATATCTATATAAAAAAAAATGAGGGAGTGTAAAAGAGAAGAAAAAATAATTCAAGAATTATTTATTTTATCCCTTGCGCGTTATCCGATCTACCATAATTTTATCACGTTAATTAATTTTCTCTATTCTTATCTGCTGTCTTGGAATTTTTTTTAATTGCAAGAAAAAAAATGCTATATTTATTATGTAGGCAGGGTAATATTTCACATTACAATGGTATATCAAATACGTATCATGGAAATGGAGAATGAAAAATAAAAAGAAATACGAGTAATTCAGTGATGTGTGACGTTTGCAAACGTATCCTTCGTATTTTTCTTCAATTGGACGAAATTCTCAACGAAAAGAACGACGCGATTTATATGCTAATCTATACACTTTATTTCCTGATGCTGTTCACCTACACATGTACATTACCATACCATCGATTCATAATAATCGATCAATCATATACATACATATTTTACAAAACTGTCGAAAAAAAAAATTTCCTATCAAAAATTGATTACTATTGTCTGAAATGTTTGAATTTCATCATTTTTTTTGATTTATCTCGGAATAATTTAGCAGTTATGAAGAAATAAATTCCGATTTAAATCCCTAAAATCACAACATAAATCTAATTTGAACCTTAACATCTAAATCCATCGTTAAATTGTATCTCAAAACTGGATTTAATGATCTTGGATGTTGTTATACCCTCAACAGAATTCCGCATCATGATATAACACGTTGCTTTCCCGATACCTGAGTAATTTCATCGCTCATCCATACACAAGCAAGCAGCATCTAATCCTACCGAACCTATCCACGATCGTCCACTATATAGTCGGATCCTTGATCCTGGATTGAGGGATAGATCTATATGGATCGTAGCACAGCATAAACAGTGACTAGGGCTTTAGAGGTACGGGACCCTATACACTTCCTTCTACATAGGGGGTATTTCCGCCTACGTAGAATCATGATTACACCCAGTTGGTGGTCGACGTGATGGTTTACTCGTACATAGTAATCGATTAAACATTGGATCAGTGAATTTTCAGCATTGGTGTTGCTGTGATTGATGAATTATTACTCTCTAGTCGCGGTGGTAAATGTTGTACGTCAATCATCATATAGGCCCTTCACGTTCAAACAAATCATAATGTGTGACGATGATGCATCTCCTGATGGTGTAACTATCTCTCTGATCTGCGTATCAATTTGTATCATTATCATGGAATAGGACGCATTCAAGTTTAATCTATATTTAATACCTTTGAAATTGAACGTTGATCAAACGAAATTTACACTCATTGAACAGGAGTTATGAAAATTCATTTTAATGAAAATATTCATTCATTTTTTATTTATCTTTTCATTTTTTATTCTCTGTGTGTACATTTCCAATTGATTGCCATTTTGATGGAATGTTGCCAGTCGAGTCAGTTTGACTTTAGTTGAAATGAAAGCTTAATATTTATTTTTCGTGTCGTAGTATTGTAGCTCTTGAGAATAGATAGATGAAAAGGGAGAATCGGAATGCAGACGATTTTTCTATTCACATGGATGATGGTACAGGGTGAACTTGAGTAGTCAAGAAGGCTGACGACAAACTTGGATTTGGTGTCCATGGACTTTTATTCTGCAGTTCTTCAAGCCAAAGTTGGAATTTTTTTTTTTCATTTTATTTTTCTTTTTTTCCTTTTTCATTCATCAATATCACGTCTCTCTTGACTCTCCTGGACACGTGACCTCGATTCTGATATCTTGCAAGTTGCTCGCGTCTGCCATCCGGTTAAAGATAAAGACCCTTCGGAAGGGAGAAAAAAAAAATAAGATAGGGTGTGGGACCGAGCAGAGTTATATTGAACGTGCGCCCTGGTTTTGGTCCAATCTGTAGGAAAGCGACAAGAAATATATATAAGTAGAAGAAAGGATGAAGAAGATGAAAAATAAAAAAATAATAGATATCACGACGAAGACTAAAAGACGGAGAATACACAGGAACCACACGAAAATCTCGGCTTCTAGATCTCTAGAGGATACCTAATGGATGGCTTTTCGTTGTTCTGTAGAATTTTCTTTATTTTTTCTTTCTTTTTTTTTCTTTTTCCCATGTTTGGATTTTTGTATTTTTCTGGCTCTCTTCATGCTTAAGTATTAAACCAACACCACAACCATTAGCAAATAAAACTTGGAATCATTTTATATTTTGTTATTTCAACATCAAACTAATCAAACTTAGAATTTGATGCATCAACATGAATTGCTGTGAGGGTACGACGGGTATTTATTTAACTCCTCCAATTGGTGGAAATGGACTTGGAGACATAGGCAATGATAGTAGGGGCTGGTTTCCACGCATTAACTTCGACACGAATCGGAAACAACGGCAAAAGTTAAAGGGAGATGGATTGAATGAATAAGAGTGAGAATAGAAGACGATGATGTCTCTAGAAAACGACAATTCTCCCTGGAGAGGGCTTGATAACTTGAAAAGACGTAGGAAAAACGGTAAATAAGAGTTGCTACGCTAAAGGAAAAAGGGTCTCGTAGGGAGGATAAGTATAATCCTTAATAAAAGCGCGTTGTAGTGGAGAAACTAGCTTTACTATTCTATATTTAGTCTTTATTTTAACACCCTTTTTTGGCTTCATATCAACTTGGATTAGTCACCGCAACAAAAACATTTTTATAACCCCAAATAACGCTTTATATTTTTATTTATGTTTTTATTTTTCTTTGTTCTAGGTAAGTGTTTAAAAATATGCTGATCACTTATGGTTCAGGGTGCTGTTAGTTTAAATTGAACACATTTAACTATCATCTAGCACCATCATCACCATCCATGACTAAGTGAGTTGATTAAACGATAAGTTACGCTATTATTAATATCTAGGGAGTTTAACCTTTATAGTTCACGGGTGGGTTGAATTCAATTTAACTGATGACATACTATTTTAGCTCTGGTAGTTAAAATCACCTGGACATGATTAAATATTAGATCTACTTAGTGTTTTTTTTATTTATTATTAGTATTATTATTTTTTTATTCTTCCATTCTTCACCATGACCCTATTGGAAAGAGGTTAGAGGTTTTATAGGTTAAAATGATCAAAAAAAGATAGATGGTGTTATTTCTCCCCATTCAACAAAATGCACAAGGGGCGTCGGTAACAACTGGTGCCGCCGCGTAAAATCGAAATTGGGGTTCAGCGTGTCTCACTGATCCCTCGAGAGATTTTCATGGAATTAGTTGAATGTTAAATACTGTTCGTCGTCTTGGTCGTGAAACTAATATCGAATTGATATTCTACGAAGCATTCTAGGGATTAAGAAACGAAATGGTGGATTAATATTTTTAATATTAAGAAAAATAATCTTACACTTTTAGAAATATGAAAATATTTTTTAAATTGTGTGTTGGGTAAAGTTTGTAGGGGTGCGAAATAATTAGTGAGCTTTTTTTTATAGTTACAGAAGACTGTTTCTAAGTTTTTATATGATTTTCGTAGATTTATTAAAATAAGAAAGGGAAACAATGAAATTTTAGATCAAATTTTAAGTTAATAAATTCTAGATTTTTACTAATTTTTTCCATTGAAATTCGTAAAATTTTGGGGATAATTTTTTAAAGTAATTATAAGCTTAAGAATTAAAATTTCATGAATAATTTAATTAAAATTTAACTAATCTCCATGAAATCTTAGGATTTATCAAACATTTTATAAATTTTATCCAAAATACCAAGTTAATTTATTGATAATTCTCAAAAAATTCACTCCAAATGTAAATTTTATCCATCAAGACATCAATAATAACATAAAGATAAATCTATATAATCAGCACATAAAATAAAAAAAAGTTATATACATCGATCGCAATCATTCATAAAAAACGTGACATTGTGCAAAGAGAGTTTAACAAACGCCCATGGCGTATTAAGTTCTATAGATATTTACCATCCACTCTAGCTACATTTTCATCTTTACTTCCGATTCAACTTCAACCCTCATTCCTCCCTTTCTCATATTCAGAAAACATCCCCACTATTTTTACCACTCTTACACCAATACCACTTGAGGACTTCGAAACTCCACCTTTCTCTTTGCTTCTTCATACCAGTTGTGATGGTTGGCCGTAATTTTTACTCACCCATATAGATTCCAACCCCTCGTGCAAGGCAACTGACACGTCAGGGGTTAAAATCTCACCCTCTCTTTTATCCTATATCGTCGTTCTCGTTTTCTCCCTTATAACCATATATTCCGAATCGTTTTGGATATTATTGAAACGCTGCTCTCTTTATATATTGAGTACAGTGCTTATCCATAGATCGATTTATAATATTTTATATTCACCGATGGAATTTATGTGACAATTATATATTATATTTGAATCGGTTTTATTCATTTTTTTTCATTACTTATTTTGCAAATGGTTGAGGAGAATATTTTTTTTTCTTCTATTTTTTGGAATACAGAACCGGATGTTTGTATTACAGAGCCACACATCCCCTTTAGTTCTATCCCTGCGTGTAACCGAAATGCAATATCCCTGGGCCATTTCATCCATCCGTTATATGACACCATCGCGCACAACGACGAAAATATATATTGCGAAATATACTGCATTAACTGCGGCATCAGATTACCAACGATGTGGATACCAAACGACCACCCCCGTTGTAGTCGATGTCGATTATCCCCTGTGACCGAGAACTTTAAGTGCTTCCCATTTGTCTGTTCTTCTTATTTATTATTTTTCTTTTTATATAAATATTTTGTCGGGAATTTTTTTTTCTTCCAATTTGATTTTCAGTTACTGAGTGAAACATTTTCCAATTCCAATAAGTGCTTTAGAAAGCTCGTGCGATTTCCTATCGATTGGTTGGATGAAGAAATTTTTTTTATTCATGAGAAATCTGATAAAAATTAATTTAAAGTAAAAATATTTATTGTCTTTATTTTATTGGGTATTTAATTTTTATTTTTATTTTTTTGATTGAAGTATAAATAATGATGGTTTGCAGGACTATTTTCTTACTTCTCTAGTAGTTGTACAGAGTCAACAAGGTCACTGGAAAACAATACTCAAAAGTGTTGAACTTAAACCCCAAAAAAAAAGGAAAAAAAAAATTGTTTGACCAGAGTTTGTTCTTCCACTTATTTCCTCCAATTTTACTTTTCTTTTTTTGTTTCCAAGTTTTTTTCTTTTATCGATTCGTTAAAAGTTGAACCGGTTTTTACCAAGGGTAAGGGTGTGTATTTCTTTTCATTTATCCACTCTTATTTCCTTCCTCACTTTTACTAGAATCTCATTCTTTTCCTTCCTCGTTTCGATGACGTTCTTCGACATATATAACACAAACATTATCTATAGGAATATAGTTCAAGGTCGAGTTTCTTCTATTGATTTCTCAACCTCTTTTCGCCCCCAACTGACTATCCAAACTTGGCACGAATACATCCAACATTTTACGTCACAATTTCATCTTTCACATCAACCCTCTTTGTACAATTTATTTTATTCACCAGTAAAAAAATTATTGCAACATTAACTCGATAAAAAATCATCATAAAACAATAATTACTCCACTCTAATTCTCTTAACGCAATAAATATTCAATTCAACATATTAAACAAATTAATATCTTCATTTTATAATTTTCCATAAATTATAAAATAAATTTCTCCCCTTTAAAAATTAGGTCAACGTATCAATTTCACTAAATTAATAACAAATAATTCATCAAACAAAATTAGCAAATCAAGTCTTAATTCATAAAAAAAAATATATATATAAAATCCAAAAAATATTTTTTCTCTTAACGTCAACCAGAAAAAAATTTTTTTTCTCTCCATTCCAATTTAATAAATCAGTCATATCACTATCATTTCTCTCAACTCTCATTTTCTGAACTATATCACAAGCAATATGTCGTCAATGCTCCGGCATTTTGTCCACTCACCATGTGATCGGTAGCCTGGAAGGCATAATATATACCATCATGTATCGTACATATATGCTAGAGACTATAGAAGCAGCAGATAGGTATTATACGTTGAGGGATTGAGGTGTGTGAAAGGGACGAGTGTAGAGAAATAGATAGAGGGTGAGAGGAAAGCCGCAGGATGTGCCATAGGGGGATAACCGATGGACCGTGGCTGGACTACGATGAATCATAGACTTCCGGATGACCTCAGGGTTCTGTTGGGACTATACTGGCGTGATCTATATATTAATCTCACTCTATCTGTTCTTTGCTTGCATAACGAAGGTTCATAATATTTATGTATATGCATGTAGGTAGGTATGTATATATTTACAGTGATACTCGACAGTTATATTGAACATTTGGTTTTAGATGTATTTATAATTCTCTAGTGGATTTATATTACTGTAAATGGATCTTTAGAAATGTTGAATATTCTACGAATGATAATATTTCGTTGATATTTGCTCAAGTGTCTCTTTGAGTTTATGATGAATTTTTTAATTTTTAAATAATTTAACCTTGGATTTTTAAATTGTTGAGGAATTATTTATTCATTTTTTTTTTGTTATTTGATAAATATAATTTGAAGACAAAATTTACAATCGCGATTGAATGGAAAAATAAAATTGTGTATATATAATTTTTAACAGCTAAATTCACAGCGTTTATTCGCTTTTCTTTAACATTATTTTTTTATTTGTTTTCTTTTTTTTTTTTATCTATCACGTACTCCAATATTTATATACGAACTCAATGAGGCACACAGCTATAAATATTTGATTGTCGACCATTATTTCGAATTCAATCCACGTGATCATTTCGTTTTTCTTTCATACTAACCAAACCCCACCCCACAGTAACTCCATCGATATTTCTCAACCCTTAACTTATTATTTATTCAGTTTTTTATAAGAGAATAAAATTTATTTTAGTCAGTCACTATGTAAATTAATTAAATAAATTTTATTTATTTATTTTTCTTTTCGTTTCATAACGATTTTCGAAATAATTTATTTTATTTTCACAACAATCAGGTGACTGAGAAATTATTATTTAGCGCAAGGGGAATGAACTTTAAGACTAGAAGGGGTGTGTGATACTTGTTCGGAGGTCGAGTGAAAGGGGCGAGAGTTACCCGAGGACTCCTTGGCACATTTTGATTTGCCTTAGGCATCCAGACACCCCAAAGGCCACAACCCCCTTTTGGCTTCACCTCAAGGGGGTTGATGGAAGCGACTGGTTAATTAGTTTGCTGTGCTTGCTTGTTCTTCAACACTTTCAAGTATGCACACATACAAATAGACAGACAGCCATCAGTCAAAAAAATATTTACACATTTTTTCAAAACAATATTCATAATTGATTGACGATTTATTTTTTTTTAAGAATATATTTTTTATATAAAAAAATAATACATGCATATATGTATATATTTTAATGGGTGAATGATGAGAAAAAAAAATTTGTTGAAAAATCGTTTTTACTGCAATAATATTTTTTTTTTATATTTTGTGGTAATAAAAAAAAAATTTGATGGGATTTTTTTTTTTTTTCTGCACTCGATGCAAGCGACAGAAATGTGTTCTCCATTACTGTCAAACTCATTGTCATTGTTAGCCATATGAAGAGAGCTATATATATATATGTATGTGGATTTCATCCCCTGTATTATCGCTCATCGTATTCACTCAAAACCCCTTGAGATATTATTTTTCTATTTTTTATTGTTATTACATTTTTTTTCCATCAATATTTTTTTTTTTTTGCTTCACTGATGACTATTATCCTCATATTTTTCTCTCTCCTCACTGTCAATTGCATCTGATACCCGCACTCGTCACTCAACTGTTCAATAATTAATCAAACAAAAAAATCGTTTCGATTAATTATTCATTTCATTATAAAAAAACAATTTTTATTTTCCTCAATATAAATTTATATAAATTTCACAAAGCACAAGGAATATTTTCTCTTTATTCATAACTAAATAAAATAACAAAAAAATAAATAAATAATAATATACATATATAACATCAGAAAATAAATAAAAAAATAAATGCACACTCTATGAATATTTTTTTTTTTTTTCGTTCTTTCTCTTACTTTCTTTGTATTTTCATCCAAGTCTTTTTCATTTGGTTAGAGGTGTTGGGAAATTTAGTTGGTGGAAGGAAATAAACGGCCATATAGTCAAGAGAGAGGTAGAGAAGAAGTAGGACAAGTTTCCGTCTAGGAAATAGTAGATATAGTCACGGTATGTGATAGAGGGTTTGGGTTATGCGGAAGTGTGAGACGCTAGAGAGAAAGACGCAGTGTGGAAAAAAGTTTTATACCCAAGGACTATGGGAGACGACGAAGCATCCTGGAAAAGCGTGCGCGCGAAAACCCGTCGAGGTTCGTTTGCTGAAAGACCCTAACTATACATTGGGTAATGTTTACTTGCGAAAGCGGCACGATAAAATGGAACGACGTAAGGGAAAGAGGACGTTTGGATGGATGAAAAAGGAAAGGGGTGTGGAAAAGGAGATGTGGATGGAGAAAGTCTGATGGAAATAGTTCATTCACTCGCTCGTTTACTCCTCTCTCAAAAAATTTTTTTGTTTTATATTTATAGGCCATGTCAATTTTTTTTTTTTGGCATCTATTTGCGAAGTTAGTGTAATTGGCACATTATAACGATCGTATTTTATATTTATACATATTTGTATGTGAGTTTTTATATAGAAATTGGCGCAGTATTATTTTCATTATCTCCTAAATTTAATCAAGTAAAATTGTTATATATTTTTTTTATCTCTTATCTTCCATGACTGCATCCATATTAATGTTTATATATATTTTTTTTTTACCGATACATATGTGTATATATTCGTATATTATTCGCTCGGGGGATGAATTTCGCGAGCATACACTGTAGCGATATTTTTCGATAAATTATTCAATGCTCGTTGAAAAAATAATGATCGAAAAAAAAAATTATACAAATTTATATTATTAAAATACATATTAGTATTTTTTTTTTTTATTGAATCTTTCTCTGAGGAATTAAAACCACCGAAATAAAATATCTATAAATTATAAATATAATTTTAATTAATAATTAATTCATAAAAAAATTTTTTTTTATTTTTAATAAAATAACGTCGTTTCTTAATTCATTTTTCCGCTACGTTCATAATAATTTTCCCGCGGGAAAATAAATAATAACAGCGCATCATAAAATAAGAGATATTAAGAGTGTATATATACATGTATAGTAAAAGAGTATATAAAAAAAAAATATAAGAAAATTGCACGAACGTTATCATAAACAACGACCGAAGATCATCTCGTCGTTATCGCTGCTCGCGCGCTTACCGTCTTGGGAATTTCTCCACACCGATATAACTACCACAACCATCGCCATTACTATAATAAATACATATACATATATGTATCCATCGTTATATATAGAGTCGCGCCATTGCCATTAGAGTTCACCCCGTGCTCGTGAATCATCCGGTGAGCAAAGTTATATTAACGGTATTTTACGCTTGAAACCGCGACAAGAAATGCCACTGCCACTATTTCGCGCGAGGGTTTATATGAGTCTTACTGAATTGTCTGTTTTCGCGCAAGTGTGCAGTGTACAGTGGGTGGAGTTTCGACCTGGTAGATATTATTGAGAAGAAAGAAAAAAAAAGTGATGATAATAATAACGACGACGACGATGATGATAATAAAAATAAAGTTTAGGGGTTGCATTCAAAGTACCACCATTAATATATTTGTTTAATATAGTCGGCAATAAATTATTGCGATGATTTATAGTTCGTAATATTTATAATTAAGAAGTAGAGAATGTTTATTATATAGCTGTGGAGGAGAAAAAAAAATTGGATTGAAGAATATTATTAATTTTTGCTTGAAGAATTTATTGGGATTATATTTGAAGAAATATTTATTATTTATTCAGAGTTTTTATGTCGGGTTAATTAATTGTTTTTATTTTGTTGATTATTTATTTTTATGTTTATGTGTGTAGAAAATTTATAATAAAATTGGTGGACGATATTTTATTAAGTTTAATAGAGTTTTATATAGTTCAGTTATTCGTTGAATATTTTTTAAATATGTAAATATTGAAATAGTTATGCACTAAAAAAATAAAAATAAAAATGATGGAAAACTATTACGATTTTTCTTTTAAAAGTTTTTTAGAAAATATATTTATGCAGTGTATGTATCAGAAATCTTTTCATTTTTCCTAGAGTTCACATTTGTGCACTTTGGTTTGAATTTATATTTTATTTTTTATTTTCATTTCAATTTTATTTTTGTTTATTTTTTTTTTTTCGTTTGTGCGAGACCCCTCTATCGTATTCCGCACGACGACGACGACGACGTTATATAGCTGAACAACTCAGTGTGGTTGTGCCACTTGGGTATCCTGGAGTCGTTCGCCAGACTCTGGTGTGAGTCCGGCTCTATAGAGAAGAAAGTAAAGGAAAAAAGAAACGAGGGAGAAAAAAAATGAAAAGTTATAGGGTGGGATAAAAGTGACGAATTGCTTTGGGATTACTTGACCTGTATATAACGCTAGAACTTTTCCTCAAATATGTTTCGACAGTTTACTTTACTGTGAATTATTCATACCGTGAATTAATATTAATAACAATATTTTTTTTATATTTTTATTCTATCAAAGAAAAATTTTTTAAAGTATAAAAAATATTTATATTTTTATTTCATATTTCATTATAAAAATATACAAATTTTTTTTTGTTATAAATTATTTACTATTCTTTACATTCATTAATATTTTTAATAATATAATTATATCTGTAAAAAAATTTTTTATTAGATTTAATCAATTTATTTTATTTCACATTTTAATTGTACATCAGTATTTTAAAATTCTATCATGAAAACAAATTTACCCGAGTAAATATTCTCGATAATGAAGTATATACCTCTATGTACATACATCCACCCACTCGTATATATACAGATATGTACACAATATCGCCCAGGTGTGTTTATGACCGTGGCATTATATTTTTTATTTAGCGACTCCACCGCGCGGAGGGATTAACGAGCAGTTACTTTCGATGTATCTCACCCAACACTGTATTTACGAACATAACCTCCGCAAGAGGATTAATTTCTCTTCTCGTATATGAACCTCACATGCTTATATATAAATACGTATGTATCTAATATGTGGAGCGCTATAAATGACACTTTGAAGCTGTGAGAAAAAAAATAGAGATTTTTTATTTTCAAAGTTATTTTTCTCGTCATTAATATATAATGAAGTGAAGCAAAATAAAATTAATTGAATGAAATAATCCGTGGGAATTTAGAGTATAAATAAATATAATTGAATAAAAATTATAAATTGTAAATTTTTA
>JAQQBR010001835.1:1435544-1448554 GCA_030347285.1 Microctonus hyperodae
TTAAATAGGAAAAAAAAAAAAAGAAATAATAGTCTTGTGTCAGCGATGAATTTTTTCTCGTTTGATGAAATAAGAATAAGAATCAATGAGGGCACTACCCGTATTCGATGAAAATTTCTGTTCAATTCTTATACTTTGCTTTTAGTACCAAAGTACATATATAACATTCAACTTTTCTTTCACCATCAATGGCGAAAGCGATTGCACTCAATCAGCAGAGTAATGCCGTATAACTTTTGAAATATGTCACGATGAAAGAGTAAACGCGTGACGCGAGTGCGGGTGAAGTAGAAGTAGGAATAGAAAAATTTCTTTTTATTTTTCATTATAAAATCAATCTAAAAAAATTTTCAATAAAAAAAGTAATAAGTAAATATAAAAAATAATAGTAGTAGTCTTTTAGATTTGAAAAGATTATTAGAATAATAAAATTAAGTTAAAAATTAATTTAAATTGAATTTATATTTGTTCAAAATTAATAAGGAAAAAAATCGAGGACAAACAATTTTTTTTTTCTGTTTTCTGTTCGCTTCAATTATGTTAATGCGGATCAACTTGACCCAATACACACACTGGTTTCTCTGGTTTCTCTGTGCAGTCCTTCAAGGTAATTTTTGCCACACCCTCTGTTTTGTTTATTTATTTATTTAAATAGTAATTAGATAATTTCAATATCAATATTCAATATTTATTTCTTATCATTTGAATAAAACGAGGAAATTATTATTTATTTTTTTATTTACATGATTTGTAATATTTTTCTGTATATAATTTACTCGTTTTATTTATGTATATAAATAAAAAATAAAATATTTATATTTATTCATTCATATTCGTATTTGTATATGAATTAATTATTAATTAATTTTCATTCATTCATTCATTTTATTTCTATTTTTTTTTTTTTTTTTTTACATTTATTTCTTCTCTCTGTATTCTCTTGAAATATTTATTCTATCGTCATTTTATATCAATTTAATATTCACAATCCACCTTTATATTCAATAAATTTTCATTCTCCTGTCTTTTCGTATGTACAATATCATACGCAATTAATTTTCTGTCTTGCATAAAGGGAAAATTAATTTAATCAATAAAATAAATGTCAATGTATCTGTGTGTCTGTATAAATATATATTTGAGTAATCAGTAATGCAGTTGGCATGCGCTTACATTTTTTTTTTTCATTTGCATTCACTCAATATACTCTTTGTCTTGGTGCTTTTTTATCTGCTTGAATAAAAGATAAAAAAAATATCTACGAAAAAAGAAGAAAAAAAAATTACTCAACACTTTTTTTTTTTTATTTAATTCAAACACCAACTCTCGAAAAAAAATTTTTTTATCACACTCAGAATGTTTTTTTTTGCACTCACACACACAATAGAACAGAATATTTTTATTCCGGGTGTAATAAAAAAAAATTTTTTTTTTTGGTCAAATTCAAATGTCAGCACTATTTAGAATTAAGTCCTTGGGAATATCTATGGACTTAATACCTATTCAGCTCTGAATTTTTCATTTATTCATGAAAAAATGTTTTTGTTTTATATTTTTTTTTATCTATACATTTACCCCGGTGTTTTACTCCAATTTTATATCTATAGGGAATTTTTTTACACGCAATTTTATACGACCAAACATCCGCTTTATTTATTTTTTTTTATGTTATTTTATTTTGTTTTTCAGTTTTTCCCATGTATATATTTTTCTCCTTTATTTTTTCTCCATCAGTGCAACACTCGTTTTATTTTTTTACATTTATGTTTGAAGAGTGTTAGTGATATAGGGTGGTTTAATATTTTTTTTGTATAACTATTTTTGTTCATTTATTATTACAGCAGTTGATAGTGCACGTATTGTGTGGCTGTAAGGATATGCATGATTTTATACTCCACTGCAATTTTTTTTTCACTTTTATATACGATTATAAACATTTATGATGACGAGAACTTGACGAAAAATTATTATCGTAATATAAAATTGAATAATAAAAATAAATAAAAGTGCATATACATCGACGATCGTGCTAAGAGCTATTGCTTTTGTTTGTTACGAAAAAGATAAAATAAAAAATTGTAACAATGCCCAGTTTATTTCCCAACATCAAAGAGTGTTTTATAAAATAATAAAAAAATTCAAAACAAAAAAAAATACCAGGGGAAAATATATTGCATACGTAAACTAACCTTTGCTCTCGTGAAATTAATTCACCAGGATAAAAGGGAAGCAATAGCAATTCAGTACATCGTATATACACTTTCAATTTTATCCTCCACACATGTGGAGAAAGTAATGGAAATTAATTCCAAGCTAAATACATTCAAATGAACAAAAAAAAAATACTAATAACAAAAAAATGAGGAGAAAAAAATATAAATTTATTTAAAATAAATTCTATTTGTGTTTAAATATATCTCATAGTTTCTCGTATTTTTTTTATATTTTATTTCATTTCAATTCATCGAAGAGTGTTGGAAATTAAACGAATAAATTGAATAATTTATTTTTATCAATTAATATATCTTCTCGAATTCACAATTAAATTGCATGTTTGATAAAAAAATTTTCATAAACATAATTATCCAACAAAATCAACAATTAATTTATTAATAATATTTGCATGAATGCACAATATAAATCTGCACTTTGAGGAATGCAAAATTAACTGAATCAACAAAAGAAAAAAATAAATAAATAACAGTAACTAAAAAAAAAAATCTAAAAAATTAGCAAACACAATCTAGATATTTTTAATTCTAATTTTATGAACACTATATATTTAAACATATAATAATATATATAGACTTTAGATACACGTGACATAGACATTATATCATCATAAAAAATCATAATATTCATTCCATTATTTCATTCTCAATTAAATTTAATTAAAAAAAAAATAGACAATAAAATAAAAGTAACAATATTAAATTTTATCATATCGATTACATTTATCAATCATCATTAAATAATAATTACGATAATAATAATAGTAATAACAATATTAATATATGTATACATATGAGTACAATTTCATAGAGTTATTTTATGAATATACATATTACATTTATGTTTGTATTTTATACATATATGTAAATATTTATTTCACTGAAATTCGTTGGTGCACATTTAATTGTCCAATTAATTATTCTTGTAGTATTAAATAACCGCAGGCTGCACACATGGAGGTGCACGACTCATTGGACCGCGAAACTGCCCACGAGAAAATTTGTAATTATTTATGTATACATATATTATAAATGCACACATGTATAAATATGAGCGATGATAAATTAATAATTTTTTCCCATTCAAAATGGTATGATAAAATTAAAAAAAAAAAAAATCGACAGATCCTACGTGAGAAAATGAGATATGGAATTGTTTAATATTAATATTCAAGTATTTATATGATGAAAATTAATTAAAAATTAATTTTAATTCTCTGATTAATTTTTTTTTTTATATGTATAATGTTGTGATTTATAAATATATTTTTATATTGACTCAATTGTATTTTATTCTGGTGGTGCTTTGCATGTCTCAATTGGACTCTGCATGTCGTGTAGGGCATCGTAAGTACTTGATAAAAAAATTATCAAAAATAAAACAAAATAACAAACTCCTATTCATTGAAAAATAAAAAATATAAAAATGAGAATAAAATTTCAATTATATATTTTTTTTTTAATATTTATTTTCATTGTTTATTGACTAATTAAAACAAAAGAAAATTTTAGTAATTAGTGAACATTACATTGCTTATTCCTTTGAAACATAAAAAAAAAATGACTTTCTTCTTTCAACTCATTTCAAAGGTTTATCATTTATTTTTATTTTATTTTTCGTTTTCTATTTTTAATTCAACAGTGCTAATATTTTTTTTTTTCTTCCTTTATATATATATGTACATGACCTTTTGCCTTTTGCTTCATTTCTCCACTGCATTTTCCGACCATTTCCCTCTGGGCAATCGCGCGTAACGATGAGAGAGAAAAAAATCCACGAGCGAAAGAGAGAAATTAACGAGACGACAGAACGGAGCCATAGAGCTGTCATGGCGAAGAAAGAGAAAAATAACTATCAGATTGGCGAGGAAAGCGATCATTCGAGATAAAAGGCGAGAAACATCAGTCTCTCTTTCGCTTGTACACTCACTCATTCGTTCATTTCATCAGAAATTAGAAGAGAAAAAAAATTATCTAGTGAGAAAATTAAGATGAATGAGTAGAAAATTCCTCTGTTATTTTTATTTAATTTTTTTTTTCTCTCTGATCTATCTAGTTATATATCAACAAAATTTATTTTCATCCATTTCCTCTGCCACAAATATCCAATTAATATTCTATTGATTTATTGATTGGAAATTGTAGTATTAATTTATTATCTTTAAGATATTTTATTCTGTTTGGATTTTTTTTTGATGAATTCTATTAATTTTTTTTTTAATATTTAGGATAAAGAGGATGGACCAGTTTACAAATTCTATCAAATGATTCGGGATTATGGTGGAAATTTCATGGAATCAATTACTCGACAACAGGATATAACATTATTTGCACCAAGTAATGCAGCATGGAATGAAGAAGGTGTTAGACATATTCTTCAAGACAAAGAACGATTTAAGGAGATATTAAATCTTCATTTCGTACGTGAACGTTTGCCACTTGATAAAATCAAACAGAAAAGCGTTAACCAGGTAATTATTAATGAATGTATTATTATATAAACAAATAATTATATAATTTTATTTTACTTTTCAATATAAAAATAAATAAATACATTTATATATTTTTTTATTTTATATTATTCTAACAATTTATTTTTATTCGACGACCCGTAGATGCCACTGGATGGAAAGGGAATTTATGGGGTAATTAAAATGTTAAATTAGAGATCGAGAGAATTAATTAATTATTTTTTTTCACTAGTCTTTTTTTAGAAAAAAAAAAAAGAATTTTTTTTTTGCATGATTTCGCTGAAAATTAGTGCAATAATATTCTCGATTAGAAATATAATAGATAAATAAAATATAAAAAAAATTCATGAAGAAAAAAAAATTAATTTGATATGACAACTATATTTTTTATTTTTCTATCTGATAAATTTTTCGCTGGCGTGTATATTTTTCTGCGTCGACAGAAAAGTTTCCCAGCGAGTGGCGAAAAAAAAAAAAATAAAGAGAAAAATTTGAGCTGGTAGTAGGATATACATGTAAGAGGGTAAACTAAGTGAGTGAATTCGTATATAAAAGAAACACGAGACGAAAGCGGAATAAAAATAGAAAAAAAAATTCAAATAAAAAAAAATTAGAAAAACAATTTTATATACATATATATCTTCGATAAAACATAGAAAATAGAGCGATTGAGAATATCAGACAGAAAAGCTTCGTAGCGATTCAACTAGGAATTTATCTCGGGTGCAATGTGGCGAGTTAAAAGGCGAGAAAGAACCACTAAAGTTTGTACCAAAGTAAAAAAAAATTGTACGCTTTTTTTACTTTATTATATTGTATACATATTTTTTTTTTTTAATCTACGTTTCGCCCTTTAATTTTATTTCATTCTCTGTGTATGCTTTGCTTCAGTCAATTTATTATTCATATGATGAAAAAGAAAAAAGTAAAAATGAAATAAAAAATAAAAATATAAAACACAAACAAAAATAAAAGGCCATATGGTTTTCATTGGTTTGCAATATCGTCAATATTCCAAGCATTTATAGTCACTCTCATACCACACGCATTTTTCCCTGGTCGTGTATGAATAAAAACGATAAATTACATCACATTCGTTGGTTCCATTTGCTCATTGACCAAGCACAGAGTTAAAGTTTATTCATAGCGAATCTCTGTTATCTATATCTGTAAAGCCAATTCTCAAATTTATCGATGCGAATATTCGAAGCGTAAATTTTTTGTAAAGAAAATATTGTAATTATTTTTATTTGTTTAAATGTGCCAATAGAATTTTTAAATTTTCTCTCGTATTAATTATTGTGTAGTGTCATTAATACAACGCAAACAAACTGTGAGTGTGAATAAATAAAAAAAAAAATATTGATGCACTCTATGCAATAAAAAAAAAAATTGTGTAATGAACAAATTCAATTATTCATTGGGTTTTCGAATTTTTTTTCTGTCATACTGATAAAGATAGATGTTAATTTATGGTTATGAAATTATGGTACATCTCTTTGCGCAATTTATTTATCGTCGAATTTTTTTTTCTCAATTCAGCGTACTCTAAAAAATTTTACATAACGTACAACACAATATCACGTAAATTAATTAAGCCAATAAATTGAATAATGGAGTAAATATATCCCACAACAACTCACAGTCCGATTGCAGCGATTACAAACTAAATACATCCAACATTCCAAACGATAAATTTGAAAATCTCTAGTGCAACAATAATCCTCACATAAACATTATCAATAACCATAAAAACTTTATTTAATTGCCAATAATTCAATCGAATTAATAATCGCAGTCATATTGTTGATTGATTTTTAAATTATAAAAAAAAAAATAGAAAATGTAAACAATTTAATTAATGAATTTATTTAGCAATTTATTTATTTTTATAAAATTGAAATGACAGTGAAATAAACTGTTTATTTAAAATTTTAATATCTCATGGAATATTATTTTATAAAATGAATCAATCATGAAATATTGTAAAGTGAAATGAAATTTTAATAGTGAGTAAATAGGGATTTTCTGAATGTGAAGTGTAGTAAAATAGAGAGAGAGGAATAAATTATAAATGTAGAGTATAATTACATCTATCGAATGATATTCGTAAGCCAATGGAGTTGTTGTATTATATTATTTACATACATATAGGTACATACAGACATATATGTAAATATAATAAACAAGTTTAATTGTATCTGTATGAACAAGGTGGAAAATTCATCGAGTGAATTTCAAGTGAATTTGAATGGGGCAAAGTCATTGAATAATAGAATGAGAATGGAATTTTCAATGTATACTACAGCTGTATATCAAGTAAAATCAATAATTATGAGCTCAATTTATTGAATGTACTGCAGTTAGTTTAGGATAGTATTCAATATTTTAATAAATTGATTATATAAAAATTTATTAATGTATAATGTTGAGAAAAAAAATGAAAAATCGTTAGAAAATTTTTATAAATATTTTTTTTATGATTTTATTGAATTAAGAATTTTTTATTTATATATTTTAGGGTTGGAAATCGTGAGGAAATTCGAGGAGAAAATTTTTTTTTATTATACTATGTGAAATAGATTTTTTTTTTTTTTTTTCAGATGAAATTGTATTTTTGAATATGATTATTTTTGTGCTATTTGTGATGGGAATAAATATGTCGTATGTACGACAGCATTTTTTCCGTCGACTATTTGCAATTGAAAAGATGAATTCCCTTTGAAAATTTCAGTGAATTTTTTTTACTGATTTTCATTTCAGAAATGTCATTTGAAAAATATACATACAAATATTTTTTTATATGTAAATACATATCTACAAACATGTTTGAGCAATCAAAGAAACTTCCATCATGCACTTTTTCAGTTGCAAATATATTTTTTTATCTCTCACTTTCAATTTATTTTTTCTCTCTGTGGAATACAAAAAAATCTTTTCAATTAATTTACTTCTCTCCATGCTGGAGAGACACACCTATTTTCCGTTGGTAACAATATCGATAAAATATAAAATTTGTTACTGCAACATAAATTGAAAACAAAAAAAAAATTAAAAGAAGAAGATTAAATGAAATTAAAATCGAGAGCTTTAAATGAATTTAATTTATTCGTTTTATCGCATGGCAAAAATTTTTCAATTTATTTTTATTCTGCACACACGATTTAATAATGTGCATGAAAAATTTTTTTTCCATTCATTTAGTTTATAAATAAAATAAAAGTTTGATTGTTTGAAAAAAAAATGATAGAAAAAAATATTAATCAATGATTTAATTTGTTTATTTTATTAATTCTTTTTTATTTTTCATTTTCATTAAGGTGCCAACTGCTGCAATGTGGAAAAGTTTATATTTCAATGTAGTTGATGGCAACAATGGTAGTCAAACAGTAACAGTAGAGGGTGGAGGTGTTAATGCAACAGTAATTACAGCGAATATTGCAGCAACAAATGGAATTATTCATATTATTGATCGTGTACTTGGTGTACCATACACAACTGTCCTAGACAAACTCAGAACTGACCCAATGTTGAAGTAAGTAAACAAATAAACAAATAAATAATCGCAAGCACGATTAAAAAATAAATGATTAATTAATTAATAATTCTCTGGAATGAAATACGAAAACGAAAAAAAAAATATTCATAAATAAACCTCAAAGTTAAATTAAATAATGCAAAGAGTATTACTGTGAGAAGTATTAACGATAAAGAGATTATATTTATTTCAAGTTTTCATGTTTCGTAATATCGAAAGCAATAAGAAAAAAAAATTTCTTTTATAATAAAAAATAAAATTCTTTTATTCGTTCAATATCAGTAATTGAATCGACGTAATCCGATCCAATATAATAATCTACACGACTCTTATTTATTTCTACATTTTATTTTATTACAAAGACATGAAAAAAAAATTAAATTTCCGATTTTTTCTTTCCTTTATTGAAATTTTTGGTACAAAAAAATGTAAAAGAAATTTTTTTTTATCCGGTTATTTACATATTGCATTACGCTTGAGGCTATAAGAATTCTTTCAATACATCTATTTCCCCAAATTCTAAATTGAATTACAAATTTCCATTTCGATTAACGTATGTGTATGTGAGTGAGTAAATGTAAGTTGAGGGAACGTCAACTGCGACGACAGTACGAACGGTGAGCAATTGAAATAGGAAATTATTCACTCCCACTATATTTTAATACACTTTGACACGCAATCCAATGACTGAGAGAATTGTCTTCCCATTCAATTAAAACCACATGCCTTCAAGCGATTCCCAACGATGCAGATATATTTATTAAAATATTCAAAATTAAAAAAAAAAAATATTACTCATTATTTTCTCTAAATGACAAAAAATTCAATCTGAATATTCGTCAAAAATAAAAAACCTCTAAAAAACTATTTTTTAATTATAATAAAATTAATAATAAAGTCGATAATTTTTTTTTGTTTTTGGATATTGTTATTTTTCTTTTTGATATCAAACATTAAATTTAAAATTTGTATCTGTTAATTTTATTCAATTAATTTTCCATTCAATTTTAATAGCCATTTTAAGTTTCAACTCTATTAAATGTTATAGAAATAATTATACATATAAATAATTTTAAATGACCGTTGTAGAATCAAGTTGAATGGAAATGAAGTAGTGATTGGTATATACCGACAGTTTAAGAGAAATAAAGTCAAATGCAAATTGGCAATTTTCTAGAGCACGTTCACTTTCCCCAGTTTTTTTTTCCTTTCCATTCATTCCTTCTTTTCCACCTTCATCTATCCCACTCGCGATTTTTTTTTCCATGTCTTTTATATTGCAAGTTTAAACTCTGTGGAAGCACGTGCAATTACCAACAGCTTAATAGTCTTCCAGCCATTTGAAAACCCAACCAATATAATAATATACAAATGTTGTTCTACAGTTTTCCTTTTCCATGTCATTCACAAAATTATATACAATATTTAATAATAAGTATTATACAAAATTCCAACGCATAACAGTTTAACAGTTATGTTTTCTTCAATAGTAATAAATTTTTATATTTATTTAATTCAATTTTATTATTTTTAGCGCAACATATGTTCTTGGCACACGACGAAATTTTAATGAGCAATTAAACGACACGAAAAAGCGTTTTACTTATTTTGTACCGAGTAATTCAGCATGGGAAAATGCTAAAGTATTAGTTCCATCAGCATATACCAAATTATTCATGTCTGATTACAGTTATCATGTAAGTATTTTTTTATTAAAAAAATATTAAAATGAATTAATTTAATAAAACGATTAGAAAATATTAAATTTTGAAATATTTAATATTAATTATTATTTAATCATTGAAATATATATTAAGTATTTAATTATTTTGAATATGTATATAATTTTATTAGTACTAGTGAATTATTTTCCCATGTTTCCATATATTTTTTTTATGTTTAAATTATTTATCGATTTATTTTTTTAACAGACAAGACAAATTTTGGAACGTCATCTTGTTGTTGCCGATCGTCCGTTTACAATGAAACAATTGAAACAAATGACCGTGAATGAATCTGTATTATTGTCACCTGTCAGAGATAATTTAAAATTACGAATCAGAGAATATGATAATAGTAAGTATTATTTTTAACATTTAAAAATTAAAAATAACGATATAAATATTTAAAATATTTATTTTTAATTTTTATTCCAGTTATTTGTTTAGTATTAATTATTGTCTTATTATTAATCCTCTCATTTATGCTTTTATTATATTATATTTTCCCATCGGTTATTAAGAAATTTTATGACAAAAAAAAATCCTCCGAAATTTTTTTATCAATAATTGTTTATATATATTTAAATATATATTAATAATTGCAATGCAGACGATCAGAAGTACGACGAAAATGCAATACGATTGCCAACCACTTCTGGCAGCGGCGGTGAGTGCATGAGCGATAAAAAAAAATGAAACAAATATAAAAAAAAAATTCATAAATGAAAAAAAAATTTCATTATTAATATTTTTTTATTTAAATGTTTATTGCGCTTCCGCTCATGCAATGGCAACAATATTCATTCGGCTTTTTAGACAAATACAATTTTAAAAAATAAATTACCTTTTGTTTTTCTTTTTTTTTTTAGCATTCAACGAAAAAAAAAACTTTTTCTTTTTGAAAATAGAAAATGGGAGAAGTTTGCAACCATTAATCAATCCTTTTTACATCCTCCTCTATCGTTCTTCAGTATTTTATTCCTTGGCCAGTGCCTTAAATCTGCACGCAGGACAAAATTTTCACATTCGCCATCAACGCATTCAACCGCGACCGGACACGAGACCATAAAATCGATATTTATACCGCAGTAAATACATCGATATATTTTCTGACGGTCATGCCAACGCGTAATAAATCCCCGTCTGCTACAAAATAATATATATACATATATTTATGTAAATAAATATATATTTATATATTACACGAAAGAAAAAAAAATAAATAAATATGAAAACGATGCATCGATAAACCGGTGGTTTATTTAACCAACTGCTACAACTAAAAATTCTCATACTCTAAAAATTCCATATGAATTCTTGCATTATATTTTTTTTTTACTTCATAGTGTGCTTTTACATTCGGAAATATATTATTTTTATTTCTCATTGGTTCCCTTCTATTTCACGTGCTTTTACACTTCTCAATATCCCTGAATCGCTTTCGTTTTTCCGCGCACAGCAATAAATTTTGCTACAGAGACACACGGGAAATCGATCGTGTTGGCGGATTTTCGTACGCGGAAAACGAAAACCATCAATTTTTATTTCGATACCTCAATATTAAGACAGTTTTCTTTTTCTTCATATTTATTTTTTCTCTTCGGTATTTTTTATTTATGATGTCCAGGGGATTTTTTTAAATTTATTTATTGGTTTATTATCGTGTGTGTATATAATAAAAAAATTTATATGTGTATAATTTTTAAAATATTGATGAAGGATATTAATATTTATATTTATTTGTGTAGTAATTGTTTATTTCTTTTTTATTTTAATTTTCTTCAAAATATGTCGAGTAATTTTTTAATTGTGAAGTTAATGTGACATTTAATTTTATCATGAACGTCGTCACAGTATAGAAATCGTTTTATGTAACGTATACACTTTGTGAAACGTTCAGTGGCCATTTAAATGCAAATTCCTTGATTATCCTCGAGCGCTAATTGCTGTGTGTGTTAGGTTAAACAAGCCCGCAGGCGGTTTTCACGATGGTGGACATTTTCAAACCTCGACCAACTGCCTCCTTCATTAAACCAAAAGCTTTAAGAGCTTTTTGCCGACACACAAGCTTTCACATATGTATACATATATGTATATATTTATGTGTAGAAATATATGTGTACATTTGTATTATGTATTATTAAGTGTCTGAACAGTGTCTTGGTGTAGAAAAAAATTTTTGGGACTTAAATAAATAAAAAAAAAATGAGAATTTTATTTTTCTCAAGATTAATAATTTTTTTGGATTTTGCAAAATAATTCTTTCAATAAATACTTAAATATAATGTAGAAAAATTAGACTGGGGAAATGAATAAATAAATAAATAAATATTTTTCATAAATAAAATTGTTAAAATTCTTTAAAAAATTTCCTGTCTACACTGAGAACTAATGACACCTCACGTAAATATTTTTGATAATTAGCGATAAAAAAAAATTAAACTACTCACGAAAAAAAATAAATAAATATCTCAAAAATTAAATTAATTTTATTCACGATTTTATTATATGCTCAAGAATTATTATATTTATTCTCTCAACGTTTTTTTAGTAGCATCAATTGGGCACTATAGTATTTAAGATTTTAATTTTTTAACTATTTTAAATATGATTTTACCATTTATTTGATGAAAAAAAAATTGCAAAATAAAAATATTTATCTTCTTTTTTTGTAGGCTATCAAATTGAATGGAAGGGCTCTTGGGTTCATGTATTCCGTCCAGACGTTACGTGTACCAATGGAATTATTCATGTAATCGATGGTGTTTTTCTTATGCCCGATGACGTAACAGTTACTGATGTAAATAGCGGATCGTTAATGAACTTAGCGCCGCATTTAATAATGATAATTGTTGCAAAATGGTTGCTATAAAGTATAGTATCGTATTTAATGCATTAACAAGTAAATGAAAGAATAAAAATAAGAATTGAGTAAAATTCTACCAAGTCTATAAATGACTTTAAATAATAAATACCGAAAAATAATTTTAAATTCCAAAATGAACAGCTCGACAAAAATGTAAAGATTTTTTTTCATTCCTTTTTTTTT
>JAQQBR010001835.1:1454482-1464703 GCA_030347285.1 Microctonus hyperodae
ATAAATTGAATTAAATAAATTTCTGCAAATCCAACACGTTGCTTTGCAATTTTCAATGAGTTGTAAATATTTCAAGATCTCGTTTCTACATCTCTCATGTGCAAATGCATCAATATTCATATGTATATATGTTTTCATCTATGTGTATGTGTCTATATTTTTATTCTGCCCGACAGTGTGACTGCTGTAAATTGGAGAACGAGGAGACAATTCAGCCGACGTTGCCTGACCTCAGCATTATTTACAAGCTTCACTTAGAGTCAAAGAAGCTGATCAATATGTACGACTGGCTTCAGGTAAAAAAAAAAGAAAGAATAAAAAAAATCAGAAATATATATTTTTCAATCGAAAATAAATTTTTAAAATACTGTAAATATTTGGAATAATTTTTTTTTTCATTTAGAAATGTTAAATATACATAAATATATTTTTTTTTGCAGGCATTTCTGACTATTGTCGAGCCCAATAGTGATCCAAATTCAGAGCGAGAAATTGATCCCAAAATGCAGTATCCTTTTTTATTCATAAAAAAAATTTAATTCACTCTCGAATTGATTCTCTATAATATTTGTTAATTTAATTAATAATTCATTTAATATTTTTTTTTTCCTTAATAAAAATATTTTTTAGAGCCCGATTCACTCAAGCTGTAGCCGAATTACAATTTTTGGGATTCATTAAAACGTCGAGAAAAAAAACAGATCACGTGAAACGATTAACGTGAAAAAAAAAAATAATTATTTAATAATTATTTTTATTCAACTGATTATTAATACTCGTAATTTTTCAATATTATTTTAAGTTTTCATTATTTTTTTTATACTGAATATTAATTTATAATTTTCTTCTCTTATGTTTTTTTTTCTGTATTCAATTTTTCATTTAATACAATTTCATGAGATCATTCACTACGTTCATTGACCTGTCTACTGACGGACTTTTATTTTATCCTGCAAAATTCACGACCAAAAAGCGCTTAATTAATTCATGAACGTCTTAAGCACACTAAAGGGCATCTGCATACATACATATACACAATTCTATATTATATAATCTTCACTTACTCTCACAGAGGGAAACGTGCTAGTCTCTAATGAGCGATAAACCGAAAACATAAACTCAAATTAGAATATCGCGGTGAGTTATTACAAAAATGAATAATAAAATATTACTTGAAGTACTAATGAAAATGAAAATGAATCTCAATAATATCCCTAAACGATGGAAAGATAAAAAAAAAACATTATAGAGAAACAGAATGTCGAATTTCACGATTTATATTTCATAATTAATATCAAATTAATTTAAAAATTCCATTGCGGATTTTTATTTAATTTTTCGATATATAAATTTTTTCTTCAAAAAAAAAATTGCAAAACATTAATAATTCTAATCGCAAAGTAGAAACCAACAAAATAAAATTGCAAATTGATTTAACAAGAAAGATTATGAATGCAAAAGTTGTATTTTTCATTCGTGATTTTGCGCGTATGATGAATTCAAAATTTAACCATCTCCACACGTTGTTTTATTTATTTATTTTATTTCCTTTACCAAAATCACGCGTATATGTCTATCTGTTTGCTACGTGTAGATCTGTGTGTGGATGTGTGCTATCATCCGTGAATCTCCGATGAAACGATGAAGGCCTCAACTGAATGATAAAATGAAAAATAGAAAAAGAAATGCATACGGTTATGGAGGATACGAATGGAAAGAAAACGCCACGCGCACCAACGAATAATTTAGCGCTCGCGGTGCATATTGATGATAGTCCGATGAAAATCTCCATAAGGCGTACGACGACGATGCCGTGAGCCGGTTGGAATACCAACTTTTCCCTCACTGAGAGGAGCTTTACGCTATGACAAAAATCGTATGCTAAAAATATAAAAAGTAGTAAAAATAAAATAAAAAATTTTTTCATATTTTTTCTTTTTTTTTAAATTCTTTATCCTCTTGGCGCTGACTTTTAATTCACAATAGTCGACACTTCAAGAATATTACGCTGAAATAAATTTCATGGTAATATTAAAAATAGAAATAATAATAAAATTTCATTTCATTGTTGAGAATTAAAAAAAGAACTGCAATGGAAGGGCGAATAAAGACGAATATCAGTTTGGATCGTTTAACGTAAAGGGACTGAGAGTCGCCTTCATACTTCGACATAGAGAGACCATTAATGAAAGGGTAATGAGAGGGTTAATTGGATTTCGTTGGAAAGAGAGGTAGAATAACGTCACTGAAAATGAACCCTACCAATTTTCATTCCCACTTCACACTTGTGCCATACTATTCCCGAGAGATTCTCGTAATTTTAGCGTGTGACTGTGTTATAGAAAACTAAAGAACAAAATGAATTTACTAGTATTACAAACCACAACGATTTCAACAAGAATTCGAGACATTTCACAACCCCTGTCATTTTCAATTGGCATGACGTCACTCAAAGAGAATCAACCCCTGAATAAATAGCATCGAATGATTATTCATTCAAATGAAATTCAATCAATATTCAACGAAAAGAAAAAATCGATAATTAAATATTCAAATTTATCTATTTATTATTTCTACTAATTTTACCATGAAAGATGAAGCATTCTGCCATGGTGTAGTGGCATGAGGAACCACACATAAATCTCCGGAACTTGGTTAGAAATCGTGTCCCAAGTCCAGCAAGCAGCAGCATCACCACATTTCTAACACGCGCAAAGGGGTCGAAGTAAATACGTCAGCTTGAATAGGGTCAAAGGCCCCGCGGGGTTCAACTCTGACCAAAGCTATTTCTGAATATATAGTAATAGCGATTGTGATAGAAATGCGTTTGCTTATCAATGGCAATGTCACTTGTTCAATCACCTCTTACCCAACCTCTAAAATCGTATTAACACGATCACAAATACCTTTGATCATTAATTTCACGTGTGACTAAACAATTGGACACTGACGAAATTAAATTAAACTCTTATTTGAATGATGCAGATAGTTTTACATTTGAATCGTATTCAACTTATGTAAATGGAGATGATGCCTACAGATAGAAATCCAACACATACAATAATTCCTGAGGTTACAAGCCGCACCATTATAACTTTACCCCAAAATTTCTCGTCAGAGAAATGTCTCCCTGCAATATATTCCTATATTCCACCCCCTACACCATCGCCCACTATGATTTCATCTCCCGTTTCTCATCCTACTTGTCCTGTTGTCGCCATTTTCTCTTGAATCTAACGTGTGCTGCCACATCCGCGTCACGTACCACCTAGCATAGTGTAGCAGCTGCAACGTTTGGAATTACCAAACTGTGAACGTGATGCGTTAGTATACCATTCCTCAAATCCCATTAACTGAATTTGTTTAGGTATTATTGTTTATTGTGAACAAAGGATCCTAAAACAATTTCACTGAAGGGAGAGTTGGTGAATATGAAACTGGACTTGAAATTCCAAATGGAAATTCATGGAATTAATTTTCGGATCGTATTTAAGTTGAATATTTGAAAATGTATCATGTGGACATTGAATGTCTAAAATGAATGAAAGGATTCGTGGATTTTTTATTTCGATCGTAGTGAGAACTGAAGACGATAAGTTTTCGTCGGACGTTTCCCCAAGGAGTTTGATATCCTCTATCTCGTACCATTTCATCTTCAGTTCACAACCTCATACTCTCGTTTTTTAGTTCCTGAATGTTTTTTCTTTGAATTTTTTCGTTTTTTCATTTGGTACGACGTCGTCTACTGCAATTCGAGACACAAAATCAATCTCGTCGTGCACTTGGTGCGTCAATTTCGTGTCGCCACCTGAAGCTCCGAGAAAATTCACTGGACGTTATACATTATATACACATACATACACACTAGAAATGGAAGGAATTGAATTTCTTAAACGGACCATGTCTTCCATAGGTGAATAAAGGATGAAGGATGAAGGAGAGCAATCGTATCTGGACGATTCTTGGTATTTGAGGTAGATTGTGAGTGAGGTGCACAACGACTAAAGCGACTTCTGATGAATAGTGCGGGAACGATAAGAGCGAACTTAAATCAACTGGGTTTTTATTTTTATTTTTGGTAAGAACCTAATACTACCTCGACTTCCGAACAGGCGTTGGGTTAGTTGGTTGGTTGGTCGTTGGCGCGAATGAGACCACCATCCTTCAATGGTTATATCCGTCTCGGATGATTGGAATTCTTCGTAAAGGCAGGAAGAGTCGGAAGGGTGGTGATAGTGAAAAGGGAAAACGGATGATATGCGATTGAATGCCCAATTCCGAATGGGGATAGTCCAAGTGAATGGACCTAGTCCATTTGAGGCAATCAATTTTTTTCGTATTGAGAAAAATCGATGCATTGTGAAGAGGATTGAGAGGGAATTTATTTATCACTAAATTGCATACACGTTTGTTGAAAATATAAATTTCAAGACTGGATATACAGCTATTTTAACAAAATACTATAGTAATAAATTATTTAATAAACAGATGAAAGATAAATGTTTATAATTTGTAATATTGTACAGCTGTTTGAGGAATTCAAAGCAAAAATATTCGGAAAATTATAAATTAAAATGGCCACGCACAAGTGTGATGGGTTTCTACCTCACATTTGCACCGTGTGGCAGAGTAAAAACGGAAGTATGATGCTTTCCTCACTCACTCTCGAGTCGGTGCAAAACAACGACGCTTAAACCACGAAATTATGAAAGTTTCCAGACTAATTGTGAAAGTTTTCTGGACGATATACAAAATTGCTCTGGTAACGAACTTCACCAGCATTATAAAAGTAACAGAAAGACGAAAGAGATGATGAGTCGAAGAATAAAAGAAACTGTTCAAATAAAACCAATGATTTCCATAAAAATTAAATAATAATCCAAATATAAAATACTATACAAAAAATATTTTCCAACTTCCTAATCGTCTAACTAACTTGGAAAATCTTCATCTAACAATTTCTAAGGGCCTTCATCCCTAAATTTGGTTCGTAATAACAAGTAAACTAACTATAGCTAAGACTAGTCATTGAAGCTCGATATCAACCCATAGAAAATATCTCCTTCAAAGGTGTTAATGAAGTTACCTGGCTTCATACCCACAACCACCATCACTTCCTTCACTATAACTGGATACGCTTCAAACCTGACAGCAATTTCGATTAGGGAATCGATTACAACTGAGAAACAAGTTGAGTCAAGTTAGATTTAGGGTGATAGGGAGTGTTAGTCAAATGACATCACGTCGAGTAGTGACCCTTGCTACACAGATACCGACACATACATCCATTTGTATTCGGCAACAATATACTAGCAACAGCAGCAGCATATAAAGGGGGAAATGGCCACGTGGATACGCTCATTGCCCTCTCGAGGCTCTGCTATGACCCTTTCGTGGCAGCACACTACGGTAGGTGATCAACCCCGCAGTCTGACATCTAGTATATGTACATGCAAGAGGAAATTTAATCGTGATGTGGTTGGCACATGGTTCACCATCAATTCGTCTAAACCCCTAAACTCTCTTCCTCGCTTTCGTTGCATTCTAATGTTCGTTAACGAATACCGCATTGACTACCACGTGGCTTAACGAATTTAGAATTATAACACATTATCAGCTATAAGATATTTTAACATTTTCATTTGTTAAATCAGTCAACTGGACAATGGATTTACCATTAAATCCAACGTTATTTTAACGACAATCAAGATAAGGAAGAATAAGGGAGATTTTAGATAGGATTCTATGGTAATGTTACAAAACAGGGAATGAGCAAGGTTAGTATTTACTGCGTTTAATTATGCTGAGGGTTATAAGTTGTTAAAAATTGCGGTTTGTTGCGGTAACGAAGGCCTTGCTTTAAGATAGTAAGCTTTTGTTATGTTTGTATGTTGTTTATAAATAACACGACTAGAGGGTTGAGACGAATAGAAAAACGACAAGGAAGGTATTTAAGGTTATAATAGAGGAGTCACAATGCTTGTGAAGGGGAATTTGTGTATGTGTATATGTCTGTGTATACATATCTACACATGTACGAGGGAATATTGGTGAAACGATAACGGCATGTCGGTGAAGTTTCACTGCACGATAGAATATATAGTGATTGCTGCACATTCCTAACAACGTAGGCAACGTCATTCGTAACTTTAAGAAAGTTTTTGAATGGAAAGGGGTTGTATGCCTATGTAATAATTGTAACTCTGTGAAACAGACAACTTCATTTGATAATACCTTATTTTAATTGACAGTTTACAGATTGCGGCTGTTAAACTATCATTTATCAAGTCTTGCTAAACTATTTCGCAAATTAGTTATGAGTTAGTCATTCGACGGTTCATGATTAAATTAGTAAGGTGAGTTAGTAATATTTGAAATTATTCAGATGTAATCAATGGATTTTAATGAGCAGAAGCAATAGCTTCTGTTATCAAGGTATTTCTTGTTTTCTACTAGCATTGCTATGCTGCATAACTTTTCGAATCTACGGACTGATCGAAAGTGTTTCCCATGACGTAGTGGTCTAGCTGGATGAATCTCAATTTCATGAATTTATCCGGAATGAGTGCGCAATGGTTTCATACATTACTACCACGATGACGATGATGAATAGTCTTCTATTGAAACGTGAATGATTGCATAGGTGTGTGTGTATTCGCGATTGAATATCACATATCACACAATTTTAGTCTGGTTATCAATTCCATCATTGTCATTAGTTGAAAGAGCTCAGTGGATTGATTAAACTGATACGCGTTTATGGGTGGAGTTGATGATAAATGTGAAAACTCAGATAGCATTTGATTAATTCTTGTGGATTATCATTGTTATTTATCTTATTTTAGTAGGGATAATAAAAATTGTTACATTTACTTACACATGTGGTAGAGAACTAAATTTCCGTGGTCATGTTTGGGAACGTAATCCTGAAAGGCACGATTTGTTGGGGCAAATACTGTCACGTGCCGCAGCATAAGGGTGCTGTTGGCAACTGGACTCTGCTCCAGTAGATTGTAGAACTGCAATCATAGATAAATGATGGATTATTATTTTTGTTATAGGTGAATGGAAAAAATAAAAATCAAATCGGTTGTGATTTTATTTTTTAGTAATGTTTGTTCTGATTTTTACAGGAACGAGATGTAGAACAAGATGAGCAGAGAAAGACATTGGGGACAACTCGGGCAAAAAATAAGTGGTGGTATAATCCGGTGATACATTATGGGGATGAAAGGAAAAATGACGCCAGAAGGTGAGTGGGAAAGAAGGAGGTGAAAAAAAAAATTGAGCGAAGAGAGAAAGTAAAAAAAAAGGTACGAAGCTCGAGAGGCAAACGGTGGCTTAATGCATCGGGACGAAAGGAAAACAAATTGAGGAAGGTGAAGCAGGAATAAATAGGCCGTGTTGAGGAGAGAAAATGTAGACAGTGGTGGAAAAGTGGTGTAGTGTAAAAGTGTGGGAAATTTATTTTTTCAAGCGAACAATGAGGAGTAATTTAAACAAAAAAAAAAGAATACGAAAAGAGTCATTTGTGAAACGTGACGGCAACGACAAGCGTTCATGAGCAAGGGAATGAGTGAGGAAAGAAAATAGAGAAGGGCAGAAAGTAATTATTAATTATTCACTGATGTTGTTGCTGAAAGTGTCATTTTAAACGTGAGATTGAAAATTTATATAATGCTGAATAATAAAATAAAAACAAATAAAATATAAAATAGGAATAAAAGTTTACAATTGAAAATTATGAAAAGTTGAAAAATGTACATATATAAAAATGGAGAATTGACAAGCGAAGTGGAGAAGTTTAATAGACTTGAATTTCATTTTATTCTGATGTTTCACGATTGGATTTTTTTATTTATTTATTTATTTATTTATTCTTTTATTTTTCCAACGGATATATAACCAACTTCAAGAGGAATAAAAGTCCACATTTTTCATATAGAAAATAACTCTCGTACTCGTAAATCAATCCTAGTAGATTTTATTGAGGACTTCAAGTAGATCGTAAAACCAATTCTAACTTCCATATACCCTTAACCAACCCCTTTCACTCATCCCATTCAGTTCCTCTTCTCCGTTCACTTTTCCTCATGGGGCTTTCATTCTCTCACTTTCTATTCGACTCGAACTTGGTGATCAAGTCCCTTTTGTCCTTTATCAGGGACTTCCACGTCTTTTTTGTAATGACAACCTCAAGGACTGTACCATTGAGGTCATAGGTCGCCACATCACATATCGAGTGACAGAATAAAAAAATATAAATAGAAAAAAACTGTCTCTTAAGATAACTAGAAAAAAAAATCAACAAATCAAATAAAAGACACTAGGGTTGTAAATTAATTTTTATTTCTTCACCCTCGTGCAGAAAAATCTCGTCGATTAATTATTCATTTCAAATAATTTATTCAGAAAAAAAAAAAATATTATCAAGTCATGCTCAAATGCTCAACTGATTTATTCACAAATTAATCAGAAAAATTAGTGAATATATTAATTCCCAATCGCTAATTTTAGTTGCAGAAATTAATGTTAAAAAAAAATGATTAATTACTAATTTCATGGTGAAAAAAAATTCCTAGTTTGTTTTTTTCTTTCAAAACAAATGAATATCAGAGTGCATGAAAAACTCACATGACAATATCTATTTACTCAAGAGCAACAAAGGAGAATGAGAAAAAAAAATGATAGAACTGCATAGAGGGTGGTGTGGCACATGGGGTTGTGGAGCAGTAGAAGGGATAAAAGCATGTGGTTATATTGAAATTTGAACCACGTATTCAATATAGAGACTTTCAGCTCGGTTCGTCGACTTCAGCCATCTCAAACAAATACTCTGGGCCGAGTTCACTTTTGTCATTCTTCTCTCTGGGTCGACAATTTTTTCTTTTATTTTTTTTTTTCATCTTTCTATTTTTTTTCCTACATCTACCACACATTTGGTCTCTTTCCCCTCTGTATATCTACTATCCATCCATCCCATTCCCATCACTGCATACCCTCACTTGCCTCGATCGTTTATCCTAGTTGAGAGATGTGTCGAACTATCAATTTACAATAGAGTGGTGCCGCCAATAGATTCAATAACGCATCCAATATAATATCCGATTGGTATTAGAGACGCAATGGAATCATGACGACAATATGTACACTCTGAATATCAGGATGACGTTGATGATAATGATGGAACATTGAATTATTGTATGACAATGCGGTATGAATACAATAATCAATTTATTGAATATTTAAAAATAATTATAAAGAGGTTGGACGAGTAGATTAAATGATAATATATTATAATTATTAATTCATGACAATTGGAAATAGTCAACAATGTATTGTAATTTATTAATTATATATGCGACGTTTACTGTTGGTTGGTGCTTCGCCCATTGGTAATTAACCATCCTCATTAATTATTATTGATATAATATTTAGGGATAATCAATAATCAATACTATTCAATATGCAGGAGAGGACATCACAGAGGAATAGCGAGAGAGGAATGTTCACAGGGTAAATTGTATCTCTCCATTGGGTATTAGCTTAATGTATCTCTCCAAATGGTATCTAAAATTCAATAGATATTTTTAATAATAATAGTAATAATATCCCCAATGTCAGATTCAATGAAATCCATCAATATTAATTAGTATTAATTATTCGTGGGTGCATGGTTTATTACGAATGTCTTGTGGAAATTGAAATACATGTACTGAATTAGATAAAATGTAATATAGAATAAATGTCAAAGATATAAATGAATTTCAATGAATGTATATGGGAGTTTATTTTTTTTTTCTTTGTTAATTTCCGGTGGGGTACTTGTTATTCTGTCATGGAACGGAAATGTGATCGTCCTCGTTGATGTGCACGAGTCAACGAGCAGTGTAACGTAGATCGATTGTTACTGTTTTCATGGAAGCAGAAAAGAACAAGGAAAAAAATAAAATTTATTCTAAAATAGGGATGTCCATTTGCTTTTCGTTTCCTTCTGAGACATTGGAATTTCCATATTCTGAGATGGTACTTTTTATTTTTTTGTTGTTGTTTTTTTTATCCATTTTTCTTTTTTGCTTTTTCTTTTTTGTAATATTCTTCTACTGACGGTCACTCGATCTTGAAAATTAACGATGTTGCCAGAATATTTTATTTTATTTTCCCTGGTTCAACCTCAATTTTTCATTTCACCAACCAAAACTCCTTCGCACCCTTTTTTTT
>JAQQBR010001835.1:1470070-1481241 GCA_030347285.1 Microctonus hyperodae
AAGGGATAAAAAAAAAATAAAATAAAAGAAACGGAAATTGAGGGATGAGTAAATCGTCTGTGCCCTGGTGTGTCAGTTTGAACAAAACGTTTTGTCGACTGGTGTGAATTATTTCACATATTTCGCATTGGGTTTTTGCTGTATATGGGTTGACAGTGGTGGCACCACTGTTGTCATCGCATTTACACGTGATTTATATACATGGTCCCATGACACAAACACGTATCAAATAGAAATACACAGGAATATATACACAAATATAATATTATGTGAATTCTCGACCATTCAAACTGTATATAACCCTATGTATCTAAACAGTCACTGATGGTGTACCACTACTGGTCTATATACTCAATTCCATGTGGCACGTGTGAAAGACAATCAGTAAATATATATATATATTTATGTCTATATTTCAGAGTAATGTAAAATATGACAGGGGAGAAAATAATGTTTTGGTTTGAGATTAATATTTTTTTTTTATTTAAAAAAATTATTGGAATAATATTTTTTAATATTATTATAATTTTAATATTATTGTCTATGTATATATATTGTTTATAATTTTATTATTAATTTTTAATATAAAAAATTTAAAGCATGGAAATTTTTTATTGTCATTTAATTTTGATTTTAAATTTAATTAGAAATTATTATTAAATTAAATTATCAAATTTTTAATTATGATGTAAATGAGAATTAATATAATTATTGTAATTATTAATAACAATTATAAATTAATTTAAATGGTTTTTTTATAAGAGAACAGTTGAATAAATTATTTTAGAAAATAATCTATAATAAAATGAATAAATATTATAAAATAAAAATTATATAATGAAACACAATTTTAAATATAAAATTCCAATAACTAAAATTACATCTTCATAAAATTTTTTCATTACTTAATTTAACTACAATTTTTATTCTCCTATTCATCACTGAACAACAAACTATACTGAATTTCCATTATATTTATATCGAGAAAACTAGAACAAAGCTCAATAAAAAATTAATATCGATCTCTGACGTGAATGATAATAAATTTTCATACTGGGGTTGGTAATGGAATGGATTATTCATTCAATCACGTACACTTGATATAAGGGCGAGGCTTTCTTAATCATTTTAACCAAAAAAAAAAATTTCTATTTACAGAATAATGTATACACACATATACAGAGAAGATGGCTCTTCAATTTTCCAGATTCACCATGAATAAGACATCAACCCCCGGGGCGCCACCGGACTATAACGATAATTTTGAAGGGATTCTATATCGCCAATGTATAAAAATACATCTTATCATGATGTACAATCGAGGCAATAAATTATTCGTTGTGTGAAAATGACTCATCGACAATGAATAAGAAGATGAAATAAATATAAATTATGTAAGGGAAATTCGTTTGTTGGGTGGATTAGATAGATGATATCTGATTTCATCTCCCCCTTGTTGTGCAATGGGGAGAATTTATGTAATTTTATATATCTACACACGCGTCAACTGTTACGAATAATAATTCAAAGTCAATACGATAAATACATTATCATTAAAAATAAATTCAAGTTGCACTTAGAAATAATTAAGTATTTAATATAAAATAAAATATTGACATTGATAGATATAAATATATTTTATTTTTATTTTTATTCGCACTAACTTGACATAACGGGAAAACGGATGAAAATCTCTTACTCGGATTTTTCGTTTCAGCTTAGAAATCCAACTACTTTCATTGCGACGCGTCCCACAACAAGACCAAAAAATTATAAGTATATAGGTAAAGGATAATCCCCTTTTACCATTGGACGAGTGACGACGTCAACGTTTTTCGACTTTGCAACCGGATTTAAAGTCAACCCGAGACTACAACGTCGAGACACGACCTCCGTAATGATACAATCCTAAAACCAGTATTGATCTCCCCGCACATCGGTAGCAATTTATTTTTATTGTATATTTTGTGATTTTTTTTTGTTTCGTATTTTGTGCTTTTATTTTATTTTACTTCGTTGGTTTATTTTTTTTCGTTTTTTTTTTTTAAAGCTCAGGTAGTTGATCCACTTTATGTGTACGTTATAAGGTTGGAAAAAATGTGGTGAAGAAAGGAATTTTTCAACCACTAACTTGGAGAATTGCTCGGGTTTTTTGTTTAATTTTTTTTTTTAAATCTGACCGTTGGAAAAATTCAACAACAAAATAATAAAAATAAACTGATGATAAAATAGAATGAAAGGGAGAAAATTAAAGTAGGGCGGACTTATAGGAGGACTGAAAATAGAATGAGTCAGGAAGAGAAGAAAAAAAAATGAGCCAACTAATGAGGACTTTGCGGGAATAATAAACATATAAATATATAAATATTTGTGTAAATATAAAGGTATGTTGAAATTTAACGACTGAATTTTCAACGTGAATCTATTTACATTACATGTAAAATGCTTTTGGTAATATTGAAAAATCGTAGATTTAAAAAATAATTGGTTATAAAAAAAAAATAAATAAAACCTCTATTTACATTAAAAAACATAAATAATATAAATATTATTATTTATAATTATTTCTTCTCCAAAAAATTATTTCACTGCATCAATATAATTAAACCAATAATAAAAAAATTAAAGCAAAGATAATTTTAATTATCTCATCATTTTAAATAAAAAATTATTAATTAATTTTAATTGCGATACTAAATTTTTTTTTCTCAATTAACATCATTAAAACACCAGAGTTTTAGTTCATATTGTCACTTTATGAATGCAGTTTTTAATTATAAAAATATAAAAATATTTTTCCCCTCACGAATAAATACGAAAAATAAAAATAAAAAATATTTAATTCTAAATATCAATTCCGAAAATGAATATTTAAATAAATATTATATGAAACTGTGATTAAACAGCTGACATAACATATTTATCCGCACTAAATACATGAAAATTTTCAACTTGGTCGCAAATATATATAAATATATTCTAAATGTTCTCGAGGTCATCGCTAAGGGCATATGAATTTCCATTGGACATTAGCACACATGAGTTAACTGCCATTTGAATCGTTGAGTAGTCCTATGTAAGAACTTTCTCACTATAATTCTCAGCCATATACTCACGTCCTAACGCGAGGTTAGAAAATACGTATATATATATACACCAAAATGAGATCACTATATACATAATTTTCTATAGCATACTCTCAAGAACATGCAGGAACTGCTTGGAAGGTTGCCAAATACCACGCAGCCATTGTGCTCCGTTCATATTCACGAAAACGCATTTAAATCCCAAGCCCTCTCTACACCCTAAATATAATTCATAAAAATTCTTGGTCCTCAGAAAGGTCATTGTAAATAAAAGAAACAAAATAACCATTCAAAAAAAAATTCCCCCATTAAAAAAAATTATAAAATCAATAATTTTTTTTTTCCACTGACCTAATAAAAATTTTTTTTTTCACTGAAATCTCTTCTAAAGATCAGGGTGTAATATAATAAAATATACGGCTTCAAGTGCACTAGAAAATGTTTCGATTATGACAAAGACAAAGTGAAAAAAAAAAATTAATAAAATAAAAATAAATAGAAGAATAAAATAAAATAAAAGAGTGTAAGTATAAGGGAGGTAAATAGATAGGGAAGCCAGCTGGATTTTACCGCATTGCCAAATATATATACACAGACATTGGCCACACGTAGAGACACAAACTGGGTTGCCGCATAGTGACGTCACAATCACAGTAACCTACTTCACGTAATGGTGGGGTGAATCGTCAGTACTATATTTTCCTCGCCATTTTCCATTCGAATTTACACCATATCCACCATCACCACCGCGCAAACCAACAAGAGTTGCTTGACATAAACATGGTCTCACAGTAGTAGAGGAACGAACGACAGACAGACAAAGAAAGGACGAGTGTGTATGTGTGTTTGTATATATATTTTGTCACACAATTGTTGGTTTGAAATTACGTTCAACCCTTGAGATCCAATCCCACACACCGAGCTCATTCATCTTACCTTCACGTAATGCAATACAATAATATATATAAGTGTATATAAATATATATTTGTGCTGAGAGAAAATGAAAAATCCAATTTATTTCCCATGAACAAAAAAAAAGGTTGAATTATTATCAAACAGTACATTTATAAAATTAATAACAAATACAAAAAAAAATCCCCGTGATATCAATAAAAATTAAATGAACTAACTAAAAAAATTTATTGACCTTTTAAATCTTTAAAAATATTTTTTATAAAATAAAATCTATAATAATTTCAATTAATTTTTTTTTTATTCAATAAAAACACACACAGACATAATTAAAATACCTGAATAAAATAATAAAAACCCCTAAAAAAAATTCACACACCACAATGAGAAATAATATGGTGAAAATTTTAAATTATTCAAAAAAAAAAAAACATTATATCCATTAAATATATATGTATTACACCTATTTAGATGCATCAAGGGAGTTAATGCACGTGCGATGTTCACTGTTCAGGGAGGGTTGCTTTCAATTGAATTAATTCACACTCGATTATGCCAAAAACCCCCTATATACATATATATTTCTCTGCACCTTCTGTGTCCTCACTTTCCACCACTTTCCACCATTTCATACAAACTCCTCTCAACATTTAAACACATATATACATAGATATTTATATATATCCAAATATCTATATATAATGTCATAGTTTGGTTGAGCATTGAACCCCTGGGTAGATTGAAAGCCGTTTCATTTTCAAAGCAATGTCGAAATTGTCCGTTGTTGGATGGATGCACGCACCCCATTTCATGTCAAGTATATTACACTACGTACACCACTGTACCATATTTATATATACAGTAGATACATTTGAAAATGGGGGAGGGGGTGAAGCTTTACCTTTACTTCAATGTAGTTGCATTGCGCATATACATAAAGATATATATACATATAGTTATATATGTTTGTGTATAACATTTGAAATGGAAACTCTGCTCAAGCTGATTTATAGCCAGTGTCGTTTTGCAGAGTGAAATTTACTCGGGAATTAGTTTAGTTGCCCCGTCGTGAGATTGGACGATATACATTCATATTCCACTGTGTATATAGATATATATATGTAGGAAAATTTATGAAAAATTTATAAATGTGATTTGAAATAATTTTTCATTCACTTTACACTGTGTAAATATTTTCTAAAGTTTTGTAAATTAAATTCTCTGTTGATTAATAAATATATATTAATTTTATTTTCAAATTCTTGTTTGGAATGCATGAAAATTATTTAAATAATAAAATATTGATGAATATAAATATATTTATAGATAAAAGATAATTAAAAATATTGTAAATTAAATTATTTAAAATTGTTTGAATATATTTTGTAAATATTAAATTTATTTATAAGATATTAAGGATTAAATAATCTCTATAAATAAATCAACTTGCTAAATCTGGTATATTTTAATAGCTAAAGTTTAAGTATAATTACTGCAATAACAATTATAAATGAAATTTCCTGTGTACTTAAATTTTAGTAATGTATAAAACAATTGAAATATATATCCGTGCAGTTACCTAAATAGTTTTGAATAATGATAAATAATTGAATGAGACATTTAATAATATTTCCAACAGCACGAAACAACAATATCACTACATATTATACAATGTTTAATGATAATTACCGGTAGTAATTGTGAGGGTTAAAAATCTGTTGGACACAGCAGTTGAATTTGGATGTTAATGTAAATTTTAAAGTGAACTAGTTACATGTTAGAAGAGAGTTAGCTTTGTATTATTCACCCTTCTATATTTTCTACCCACTACTACACTATCACCACTGAGCTTGACGTTAATTTTATTATACCTGGACACGAATGGCACTAAGATCTCAATATATAATATTAAATTCAATGCCGGACAGCGAATTGTGTGTATTACAAAATTACATAGTCAGTTTATCACACTTTTTTATTCATAAGTAAATATTAAAAATTCAAACGGAATGAGTTATAAAAATAGTTAGTTGGTTTATTCAGACATTCGAACGATTTTAAATTAAAAGCATGGAAATATAATCTGACTAATTAACAGGATCTAATAAAAGAAAAACGATGGAATAGCAGATGAATTGTGACAATTGATCTGTATAAAATTTTAATGGGATTCCTGTTATAGAAATTATAGTATGAAACAATCCGCCAGATTTAGTAATCCGGTTATTAATTAAGAATTAATAAAAATTCTGGATTTGTCAATCGGAATTGTTTACTGGAAGAGCAATAGAATATTAAGGAATAGCTAGTATAAATATTATACATCATATTCAGACATTCTAAGAGATATTAATCTGAAGAGTAAAAATACTATTAGGACATATCAGAATTATTCAAAGATTATTAATTACGATCGATTGGAATACAAGTTATAATTCACCTGACTTAAACATTGATATCAAACTATAATTTGTTATGACAGCTTTATAAATGTGTATCTAAAGTTTGTATATTAAGGTATTCTAGTGATCTAAACTTGGAAGAAGTAAAAAGAATGTTAGGAAATTCTATCAGAATTGTACGAAAGGAGAACAATAATGTATAGCAAATGAATATAACCACCACGTTCGATAGATATGAAAGTTATAGGTTTTGCTGATATAGACGTTGATATCAAACAACAATCTGTTATGACAGCTCCATCAATGTATATCCAAGGTCCATTATAGTGAAATGCAGTTGCTCTAACAGTACCATGAAATTCTACACGACCATATTGGCATTATTGTTTGGACGTTATATCGGCTAGCTGGTGCTGAAGTTACGGTAGATATTGCTCTTGGTTTGTTGCTATTATACCAATACACGTATCTATGTAGGTATTATGCATATACACATGAATGTTGTGTACATGTACAAATAATGAGAACCAGTTTCGTAATAACATCCGGTTGCAATCCATTTATTCCAAACCCCAATTATCCAATTTTACGGACAAAAGATTATTCATCATTTTCACATGTATCACCGCAATTTCAATAATTATAACAATAAACTCTAACAGAGTGTATCATTATTAGTGGTGAGTTAATAATCATTTGAAAGCATAATGAATAAAAATTTGCTATTGAATATGAAATAAAATTTACGATTGTGACTAATAAAAATGAAGGATTTGAAAGAATTTTGCTATTGTGTATTTTTCTATTTTTCTTTGGGATAACATTGAAGAATCCAAATGGAAAAAGTTGTAACTAGTTGCGGAAAGTACTAAGCTTTAAATGTAACCTAACTATACAACTGTATACGCAATACAACTCTCAATTCCACCCTCAATTTCTGCGCGTTCTTATATAGACATGGTACGTTGATACTGGCGCCTTGGCTCGCTTACGATTCTTCGACCGTTAAACTTTAAGGAACTCTCGATTCTCTTTTTTCCTTGTATGCCCTTTTTTGGTATGTGACTCTGTCTTGTGTTCCAGGTCATTCCTGTTTCTTTAATGATCCTAGACGCGGGTTTGTATCTACTTCAATCTATTTTTTTTTCCCTAATTTTTTTTCCAATTATTAAAGGTGACCTTTTACGAGTCGGAAATCTATTCAATCTAATAATTTAATGGACGTATCATTGGCAAGCGGTGCATAAATGCAAATATGCCAGTTGATTGTAGGGGATTAATGTTTGAAAGTGTTGGGTAGGTTGGGGAGATGAATGAGAGGGAGTTAGGGTGCATTGTGCCGGAACTGATACCCCGGTAACGCACTTGCATGTAATACAGTTGTTACAGTTGTTGGAATAACGGTTTTGGAATGGGCATCAACGCGTATTCATCAGCTTGGAAAATGTGATATTTGCTCGACAAACATGACAATTATAGAAGGTATTTGGTTTAAAGTCAAATGATACTATGAAGCAGAGGAAATTTCAGCATAATTTCCGAAAATTTTGGACTTCCGTATGGAAGGAAAGCTAGTTAGCTTTTGATAGAAGTTAAGTTGATTTAAGCTCGGCAATTAGTGATATTCTTGTACGATGATTAAAGCGCAAGATTAATTATATTCCTGTCCGGCACGAAATATGGCTCAATAAATCGCAGACAATTTGAAGAGATGCAGGGCCTATGACCTTAGTTTAGGCGCCATTATATTAGATAATACCAAGTGCTACGAAATGGATGAGTCATTGAGTTTAGTCAAATGTATAACAGGATGAGACAATTAAGTTTTGTCGTAACGGCAGTGTCAGGGGTCTTGATACCGAATGAAGATGATAAAGTTTGAATTAGTCATTAAAATAACGCCATGTTTTGTTTTATAACATTCTGATCTTGGTTCGAATAAGCAAATTAATCAACTGAGTTTACGTCAATAATTTTTATTACATTATTTTAAAATAGTTCGCGTTAAATTGTATTCAAGAAATCGATTTTAAGGATAAACTCATATTTTGTTTCCCATCAAAGTGATAAAAAAAGCGATAAAAAAAAATCAATACTCCCATCAAATTATGTCTCGTTACCTTGTTATTATTACCTTCTTTTATCATAACTACTATAATTTTTCTCCCCAACAATCATATTACCATTGAAAAGCTCATGCAATTTCCTATCGATTTCAATGTATTTCATTATTTTTAAATTATCCAAAAAAATGTGAAGAAAAATTCTTAAAAATTCAGACACACACATGAATTAATTAATATCAATATTAAAAAAAAATACAAATATTGCATTTGACATTTTATACCTTTGATAAAAAATTGCCTATGAATGACAAACGACGTTTTCTATATTCAATGAGTTTCTAACGATGTTTATTCAGAAACCCAGTGTCGTGCGTTTTAATATCCACCGTGTAAATAAATATGAATAAAGAAATATTCCGACAAAGGCTAAAAAAAAAAATAGCGGAATAGAATGGAATGAGAAGGAGATGATAGCAGAGAAGGGTAAAATATATAATACAGAGGACGTCCTGGGCGAGTTACAAAGGAACAAGGCAAGCCGTGCCTCGAGGGCCAGCACACGCCACGGATTAAAAAGAACATGGGGAAACAGATGAGAATCGCTTCCGGCTGCGGGTGGTCCAAACTCATCCTGACATATACACACAGCTACTTATTTATTTGTTCATTTTTATGCTTTAAAACCATAATCTATATATCTTCACGTATCTATAAATATGCCAAGTAAAGAAGCTCTCAATGAAATTGGATAAAATAAAATGAATGAATATCTATCTTAAACAAATAATTGAAAAAATTTATAAATTCACAGAGAATTATTAAATATTAAATAGATATAAAATGAATTGCAATGTCGACAATTATTAAAGGACATAGACGAAGAGAAAATGGCGGACAATTTGTCGGACGAGATGGCTTGAGGGACGTGAATGCAAATTTCCCATGGTAATTAGTGCACCGTGGTAGAAGCCACATTGAGTTGTAGATCCTGTTGAGTGAACAGTGTGAGAGAAGTGGAATAAAGTTGTGTGAGAGGTAAAGGTAGATGCTGAAGTAGAATTGCCAAGCAAGGAAGACAGATCCAGGTGATATAACCAAGGGACGGTACAGTGGTGAATGTCAAGGGATGGATAGAGAGATTGAGAGTGAAATGGCAACCATGGACTCTGATGCAGAACGAATTTATAATTGGTAGGGATACATTTCAACTCTCTCCAATGGATTCATAAATCATTCGACCATACTCGGACTTTTAAAGTTTTTTAAACGCTTGTTTATCTGATTTCAAATTATTTTTTTCTCTCCACCCTCTGTTCCTTTCTATTTATCTTCTCTTTTAATTTTTTTTCCTCATATTATTGCAATTACACCGCTGTAAAAACACTGATTAAGCAAGACAGATTTTTCAAATGTCTGTCCAATTATTTTTCACATCACAAAATTCTCTCGTATTTGCATTATTTTCTTTTTATCCACTACAAAAGCAATTTTAGTTTAATGAACGTCCAGACATTTTCCATCCTGAATTTTATGATTGAAGTTGAATGTGAAAAACTATCTGCCGAATTTCAAAATGGAAATCGTGAATATCTACGTGAAAAAAAAAATCCGATACGAAAAATAAAACCAACTAAAATTCAACTATTAAAATAATAAATCACCAGAAATAAAAGAATTATTGAACTACAAAAAAAAAATGAAAATACTGACAGTGAATACGCAGGAATATTTGCCTGGACTATTAAATATGACATGCGAAGGATTTATCGGTTGTTTGAATGTCAGAATTTCCACCAAGTCCCAACATACACGTAGATATAAAATAGAAGGACAAATGTATTCGGGATATGTGATCGTCGATTGGTATGTAGAATATATATCTACATATGAATACGTGAACGTATATATATTCACACAATATATAGATGTTCTAATACAGTGTCGTTGGCGGTTCACGTATGATCGATAAGCTCGTTGTTGCACGTGCAGCCTACGTGTGCACACGCTTCTTTATTTTTTATTTTTTTTTTCTTCTTATGTGTACCTGACGAACGACATTTGGATCATTAGGGTGACACGCGATCGTCTACCATGTACATATACCTATGTATAAATGTATGTAATGCGCCATATGGCGCCAAGGGTTGACGAAAGTAGAGAAAAAAAAACAGACTAAAAAAAATAATAATAAAAGCAAACACTAAGACGAAACTTTGTCCCCATTGAAAATTATTTTCTCGTTAAAATTTAAACATGGTAATTATAAAAATAAATAACTCAATCATTATGAATATGAAACTTATCGTTGAATAAGTGAAAGATAATATACACAAGAGGAAGTTGGAATATGGAGGGAGAAAATAGAAATATAAAAAATTGGTTCTGATGTATAAAAGAGTAAAAGAATAAACTGAGGGACACATTGTGTATATGTGCAGCATGTCTCGCCTAAAGGATTTGGTTATTATTTCCAGATGCTCCAACTATATGTACAGTATATATATCGTCATCTCCCCAATGTTTTTTTCTTCATTTAGATTTTTTTTTTCGTCTTCTCACCGGATGCATAACCACGAGACTGGCACTGTGTATACACAGCGATGCAATTTTATATCTCAACTGATTTTGCAGTGAATGTAAAAAAAGAAAAAAATAATTCGAGTTGAATTAAAAATTAAATAATTCAACGATTTTTAATATCATT
>JAQQBR010001835.1:1481385-1492920 GCA_030347285.1 Microctonus hyperodae
ATAAACAAATAAACAAATAAAAAATAAGGATATTTAGATGAAAAACATTGTAATAATTTAGAATTTATTTTGACAAATAATTTTAGGTGGTGATAAAACTGTCATAATTATTCATAAATGTTTCCCACAACTGGCAAATGTTCAACGATTATTTAATAATTTTCCTAGAAAAATAATAAAAAATAAAAATTAATTTTAATTATTAAATTATTCTACTTTTTCAACAAAATTTTTCTCTTATCCATTTTTTCATTTCTTCTCCAGCTTTGTATCCTAGTTAAAAATTCCATCAAAAACCAGTGATGAAAAAGCGTAGAAAAATAAAAAAAAAATTGAATAAAACTAATGAGAATAAATATACAAAGTATCTGCAAGTAATAAGTAAATAACATATGCAATATATCGTCCACACCCTTCTACCCAGCCATCATCACTACCACCTAACCATTTTGTTATTTCTCGCTGGGTGGATTTAATGAAATTTACGGTGGCTTGATATGCAGCCCTGCGTTCGCGCGTTCTCCATCCATCCCTTCTTCTCTTTTGAATCCTCCCTTCCCTTTGCCCACCCCCGCATCGAGAAATTGCGGGTGGCACACAGTGTGTTTAACAAAACGTTTTCACAGGGAGAAAATGCAAATTTATTGCTGTGCAAGTGAAAGAGGGTAGAGAAAGAGTGGAGAGTTTCGAGCAAAGGCCGGTGGTGTATGACGGAAATAAAGACGAAAAAATAAATGAGAGACTAAATAAAATAAAAAATAAATTAAAAAAAAAAATAAGTATATAACAGAAAGATGTGAAAATATATTCTGGAGTGTATGGAGAAAATGGACATGTTGAAAGTTGGTATGCAACATATGCGTGAGGTAGAGCAAATGTGTGAGGACCATGGAGAGCAGAATGAAAATGAGTTAATGCTAGAATATTAATTATAGCATCCAGTTTGCTCTGTTGAGTGTTTTGTTACCGACCCCGATGTTTTGTTTCCTCCCTCTCGGCACCTCTCAACTCCTTGCTTGCTTGTATACCACTGGGCTACACTTGCTGTACATATAGAGAGTCCCAAGCCTTTGAAAATGTTATTGTTACCTTGTCTAAACTCGTGAAAATTCGTTGCCATGAGTTTAATTTCTCCCATTTGACCCTCGTATTAGATTATTAATTAATGCGATAAATAAATTCTTAATCGCGAGTATTTACTTTTCTATTATAGGTTTTTTTTTTATTTAGTAAGTTAGTCATTCTTCAACTACGATCCCTCGAGACAGTCTCAAGCACCAACAATAAATGTGAAACCTCAAGTGTATCACTCTAACGAGTCGTAATCACTTAAATTGATAGTAATGACTTGGATATCTTTTTCTTACATTCATTTACTCACTTACTCCCATATCTTTCTTCTCGACCATCATCATCACGATGTCGGATCCATCCTATTACATCATCGCTACACAAAAGAACGTGGAAATATAATAAATTAAATATATAAAATCTCGAATCTACATGAAGAAAATTATTTAACCGAATTCGAACCTTTTAGGGCAAACAAAAAATCCTCAACCTCTATTATTCGTTAAATAAATTTCCCTAATTCCAATTTAATACACTGTATCAACAGAACCCGTATAAATTCAATAAAAATTTAATTTAAATCCACCGAATATATTTGTACAATTATTCACAATTCAAATTGACACTAAGAATAGTTAGTGCAAAACTAGTTCAGGACTTATCAACCAACAGCGCATATTAAAATCAACCCATTTTCGTACAGCACAAAGTCCAAATAGCACCAGCGCAACCACACTAACCATAATCTGCGGTAACGAACAATCAGCCATGTAAAATTGTTGGGGTGTTATGCCAACAAACACAATACCAAACCATATACAATAAACACAAAAAGGATTTAAGTTAACAGCTCCTGTATATATATTTATTTATATTACACCGTACACTCAATGTGTGGTGATATTTACATTCATCATTATAGCTTAGAGTACATAGGGTAGGCGTCAACGAAAAGCAACTACGAGTTCGAGGATTTTTTTTCCTCGGAACAAAGCACAACCTGGGTTTATGTACATTGGGGATCAAATACATAATCCTCAACACCAAAAGATCCAGTTGTAAACGAGTAACTGGAATAGAGAATGGTAGCATTTGCAATGCAATAGTGTCTGGTATATCGTTTTGTTCCAATTTTCCATTGCCATTGAATTCCTAAATCCCGAGACCAACTCCGGCTGGTATGTATGTGTTATTATGCGTGTAACAAATAAGAGAAAAAGGGGTGGCTTAACAACAAGGTGAAAGTGAGATTGGTTTTGAGATGAGTAAGGGAACCACAACGCCCCAATTTCCGATATAGTAGTAAGGAGGAGAAAGGAGAATGGGGATTGGTATTAGTAACGTGTTTTGGGCAACACCCAAATGTAACCCAAGCACGCGCATTCTCCACAACAAAATCATCCCCCTGGAAATCTCGTTACCCCATGTTTACTCCAGTGTGATGCAAATGAGCTGCCTCCCTATATAGTTCAGACACAACAGAATGCATACATATACATAAATATACACATATGTATTGAAGAAGGTACATGTAAGCCCGACGTCTATATAGAATCGGGTTCCCTTTTTGGAGTGCGGTTCACCACACACAAGTTGCTGCTAAACGCTGCTTTCTACGCTGAATATTGTTGTTTTCTTTTTTGTGTGTATCTACTTGGTTTATAGAGCTCTTCGTTAACCAAAACCCCATTTTCGAAATGTGGTCATTGATGCGAATGCATTTTCAAGGGTTTAGAAATGATGATAATATTAAGAAGAAATTCATAAACCTCTTGTTGGTATTGATTATTGTTATTTTTGTCTTTTGAAATGGGTACATTTAGACATAGAATGCTATGTATCATGAAGAAAAATAACATAAAAACGTATGGGCTTTCAAATAATTCAGTTGGAACACTATTATTCCAACCGTAAAATGAGTTTTGATAACATGCCCGGATTGCGAATCTAATGTTAGTTTTCCGACAACACACACTCGGTTGTTCCGGTTGGATCCTTTGTTTGTTTTTTCATTCCTTTCACTCTCTTGAGATATCCAACCACCAAGTCGTTTTCGAGATGTTCCACTCCATCTTCGTTCTCACTGGCATCGTTGTCCTTGTCGTCGACGTCGTCGTCGTCGTTGTTCATGTGTCACCAGCAAGACTACACCCGGAATCCAACAAGAAAAGCACGAAAGTACTCAGTCATCTCACTCCATCTTATCATTTCTTCGTTCGTTTTTTCTTCGATTTACTGTCCACAACCACTGCCTCTCCGTTTCTCTTCACCAGCTTAGATGACTTTTTATCACTTCGATTTTTCTCTAATTTTTTATTCTATTCTCTCCTTTCTTACAGAAATACGAACACACATTTATACCAACTAAACCAACGTCCAACCGTGTCTTTCTCCGGACATTCGAATGATTTCCGTAAGAGAATAGTAAGACGCGTCGTCCCGGAATCCAGCAGTTCCGCAAACCGGAACCTCCAAGTTTTTCTATTGTTCGTCGAGCTAGCGGATATGAGCAAATGTTAAATTTCTACAGAAAGGACAGTGTGGGTTGAAGTTGGGTGGAAATGAGAGGCGAAGTGATGAAAAGAAATGGCGAAATAGGATGCGCGACCGCAAAAGAATAGGTTTTCGGAATATAGACGTGAGATGAGAAGAATGCAACTTTTATGAGGCCAGTTTTACCCAACAGAAACACGAAGAGCAACGATAATAGCTATCTACCAGACTAGAGTTTCACTATTGTCTTCTGTTGATACTACTACAACAACAACAATAACAAATAACTACTACTATTACTACTACCACGACTAACCAGACTTTTTTTTGATTACAGGCAAAACTTTTCCAACTTTTCAGTAAAACAGTTTATCGGTACAAAAACACGTCATATCAGAAGGAAACAAATGCTACTTAAATATTTATTGACAATATTTCATATAAACAAAATATATAAAAGTCATTTAGGTCCTAAATTTTCATTATTTCCATCAACTTTTTATTTTTACGAAAATAGTAAAATGAAAAACTTTACACAGAAAAATTGCTTTCAACTCTGCTTGAATATTCTTTCAATTTAGATAAAGTTTCACTTAGTTATACCATCAACTCTATCGCCTTTAATACGAAGCCCTAGTAGAAGCCAACACGGTACAAGGCTTTGTAGTACTTTCGTTGTCGTGTGCAATGCTGATGTTTGGGAGCAAGTAGGATACCTAAAGCTTGCAATGAATAAGGGACTGGGTTTTGCGCTTGGGACAAAAGTCATACGAAGACCTAATGCGTCTTTTACCCAACTACATCCTCATATTTATGCTATGTATATTTATATATGGAAGACATATAGTTATCAAGAGATGGAAAAACGAAAGAATGAAGAAGAGAACGAGTGAGTGGATATTTGAGTTGAGAGTTGATCCTCGTGGGGGGAATTGGTAAAGGGTTGAACGGACTTTCTGTAGGGTGAAAGTGTTCGGGATGAGTCTTTCAGAAGAATGACAAGCTTCGCATATAAACTTATATACATCAACCTAGCCAACGTTTCACACAATACCCAACCGATACATTGCGTCGAGGCTTTTACACGCATCAGTGTGTAAGCGCCTGTGCATCAACGTTGTCTAAAGAAATGCACGAGACACACAGGATGAAAGCGAAAAAAAAAATAAAGTGCAGAGAATATGAGAGGGAGAATGTAGAAGAGAAGTGAAGAGGAGAAAAAGGAGAATGACGCCGACGACGACGACGGTAAAAGCCGTTACACTTCAGTTACTCTCACGTGGCTATGTCATTTATACACTGTGATACAACACGTTTTCTACCCTCTCTTGGTGAAGAATGATAAAAGCCAATGGGGGAATGAAGAGTAAAAAAAAAAGGCAGAAAAAAATATTTCAACTGAATTTCAAACATTTTTTCTGTTAATTTCATGAAAATTTAAACATCTAATAATTATTTAGAGCTTAGAATTTTGTTAAATAAAACGAATTTTGGAATTTTATAGTAAAATTAACTGAAAATTTGTTGTTATGCTAGTAAAAGGATCAATAAAATACATTTGTTTGGATAATTTTTCGGATTTAATATGATAGAACTTTCGGAAATGAAAGCACGAGAAATTCTAAAGAATAATAAATCAGAAATTAATTCATCAAAATTACTGCTTAACATTACACTAATATTTTCCTTATCAAAATTATAATACTATACAAATAATAATATTACTAATTCGATACTTGCTATAAACTTCATTCACTTTATAAAATTTATATTCAAATAATACTATTACCAATGATAATTAAAATTTCTTTCATACATGAAAACGATAATGGAACTCAAGCTAAATATTAAAGCCTCAAGCTTAGTGTTTAGATTCGATAAATATCGAGTGACTAATTAATGATCATATGCCAACCTATCTGCGGCTAATGATAATGTGTATACGTCGAACGTTCAGTGCAGCAGCGCTGCTGCTGATGATGATGATGATGGTGGCCTAATCCATAGATCAAATAGCACGTAGTGTCGATAGAAATGATCCAACGATGCTTCTACTAACTACTATTATTCGATTATTCCACATCTAATTAATTTAAACTCTACTCACACTTCGTAAAACTTGTTAAATTGAAATACGAAACTAAAAAAAAAAAATAATAAAAAGCGATAAATAAAATTGAGTGAAAGAGTAACTGAAGGAGAAAACTCAATTTCGCTTTTGATAAAGTTCAGAAAGACCAACACACTCTTCATTCAAGATAGATATATAATAAAAAGCTCAAGGGACAAATCAAGCATCATCATGTAACAGACAAAATGAATTCTCTTTTACATCGATAAAATTAATTTCAACACTTCGAAAACAAGCAATTGAATTTTATCAAAAGGCTGAAACAAATAAATAAATACCTATTGAAGCTTTCACCATTTTATTGTATTTTTTTATTTTTATTCATGTAATTAATTAACGTGTGTCTATACTACTCCGATAAAAACATAATTAAAAATTAATTAATGTTTGATTACGTAGGTAAATGTTTTTCTTTTATATTTATTTATTTATTTTTCTCCTTTTTTTTTCGAGTATCCTATCACAGACTGTCATATGGTGTTTTTTAATTGCATGTCGATAAATGTAAACGTTTAATCGATATAATGAGTAATAGAAAGCTTGCACACATCATGTGTATATGTGTATGTTGCTCATATATGCTTATCGCTTAGTACTTGCGCACCCATCCGCTCTATCACGTGCACTATGATGGCGTTTAATTACCTAACATTTCCAATATACGCTCGTGTATTTATGCGCATGTGTGTTTGTGTAAGTGATAAAGCAAAAACCCTTGGTACGTACAATGATGTGAGTCACGAGAGATTGCGAATCATAACACATGTATACGTATCATAAAAACAAAGAATAAATAATTTTAATGAAGATGAAAAGATAAAAATGAAAGATGTTGTATATGAAAAATTATAAAAATTTAATATTATTATATTAAATAAATAATTCATTAGATTTAAAAATATTTATATTATCCCAAAATTTTGTAAAGTTTTATTAATATTATTTACCATTGAATTAATATTTTATTTTATTGATTTCGAAATAAAATTAATTGGAATTAAATTGAAACAAATAATATTTAATTATATTAACAGATAATGATTTCTATAAAATAATTAAAATAATTTAATTGATCAGTTATTATATAATTAAATTATTAATGTCTACTAATTGTTCGTATGAAATTATTAATAAATTTTTTTTTAATGATAAAATAATAAAATAATAAATTGTGAATTTTTTTGTTTCAATTAAATACAGAAATAATAATCGATTAATTTGATATTAAATAATTTTAATAAAACTCATGCACTAAAATTTTATCAATTAATTTAAATGTCAAAAAAAAAATTATTTATTTCACATTTTTAATTTTAAAATAAATTCATACAACAAAACGCTTGAAATGTAAAATAGACTTTTATATCATGAACATAAAAATAAAATCGTTTTTATAACTTCCCTCTACATTTTATCCACCAGATGCTATTACATATATATACATATCTATATAAATGACGAGATTGTAAAATGTGACGTCTCTGTCCGGTATTTCTTTTTCCCTTTTTATTTTTTTTTTTCGTCCTTTCTTTTTCTTTTCTATATCCAAGTGACATCTGGCTCGATCTCCCGTTGCTTTCCAATAATGGGTACAAACTCTCTTTTGCCCTACATGAAATCAAAGGAGGGGCAAAAATCACCCTCAATAACCATTCAAAATAATTGATACTTTATACATATTAAAAAAAAAAATAGAAAATAATAAATATAAATTAGAGAAAAGAAATAAAATAAAATCCTTTAATTATCATTTCTAACCAAAGATTTGTTGATTGTAATTATAGGGTAAAAGTTTTGTGGTAAATTTTAGGGTACGTCAAATACGAAGAGAAATCCACCCCTAATACCCTTACACACGAATCTATATATTTTAGTTTAGAAATATAAATTATATACACACATATACACATGTGTAAAGCTCGTTAAGACTCCATTTGAATTCAAGCTTACAGTGTCCAGCAGTTCATTTGTAACAACCCTCAACTATACCTATTTCTGTAACTTTAGTCTATCCTATATACTATTCTCTGAGTATATATGTACGTATGTATATGCAGAGGTTTAAGAGACAAGCGTTACGAATTAAACGAGAACGGTATCCCTTCATTTACATCCATCAATTAAATGCCCATAGACTACGAAATAAAATAAAAATAAAAGATAAACATACACACAATTTTTTAATCCTTTTAATTTAAAAATATTTCATTGTATATATTATTTGTTTTATTATACAGTTTAAGATATAGAGTACAGTAAATTACAAAACTTTATTTCGAAATTAAATTTATAATAAAGCTTTGTCCATGTTTGTATTTTAGTTTTAAAAGAGAAGAAATAATTTAATGAATAAATGAATATTTGACGAAAAATAATGGAAGAAAATTTGTAGCAAAAAATAGTTTTTATTTTTTTTTTTTAGTGAGAAATATATAAAAGAACATATGGTAATGTCGAATGAATAAATAATGAAGAAAATACGAATGAAAAATTTTTTTAGAAACAAAAAAAAAAATTTTTTTTTTTCACTTTCCTCAAAGTGTTACTACGAGTTTATGATAACGATATGAAAGTAACGAGAGCTACTAGGTCAACACCAAGTTGTCGAGGTTGTGCATACGATGGTTAGATTACGAATTTACATATATTTATGTAAATGTATATGAACGAGTTTGTGTATGTGTGTATTAACTGCGTTCTTGACTTTGATGAATTTGTGCTTGAGAAAGTGGATGAGAAATAAGGGCAAAGAGAATGATGAAAAGTTAAAAGGAGAAATACCAAGTTGAATTCTTTCGTCTTGAGCAATTTTCGTTGGGATTTTGTGTACTAAAATGATGAAGAGATAAAATAAATGAGAAGATAAAAAGATAAATAAAATAAAAGAAAAATCAAAGAGATTTTAGAAGAAATAAATAGATGAAATAAAATAAAACTAGCAAGGTGTAATTATCCGATAACTCTCTGTGGTTAGTGAGCTTCGATTCCGGTCGGGTGAATATCCCCCACTGGTGAAGGTAAATCTTTACTATATACATACATACATACATAAATGGATAGGTAGAAAGATAGATATCTATAATGTACAGGTATACATAGGCGAATGTTGAAAGGGTAGAAGGGGTTTTGGCGAAAACCAGTAACTCAGCTCCTCTCTATCTAGTAGAATTCTCCCTCCTCCTGAATACTCTCTCTAGCTCGCGTATAATTCTCGTTCACTCGAATTAATACCCCCAAGTTGAGGGCAAACCTCCTCGATAATTCGTTAGGTTGGCCTGCGTTTCGCCCATTTCATTAGAGCCAACCTCCGCGAGTTAAGTTAATGCAACACGCGAGAAATTTTGTAATACATTTTCAATTCATTTTAATCATTGTTGAGTCTTTATTTTTTTATCTGAGATAATTTAATTTAATATTAATTATCGGAGGTATTTGAAAATTAAAATTTTATATTTATTTATTTAATATATTAATTTAAATAATGTATAATAAATATTGATTTATAAAACATTTAAATATAGAAGAGAAATATTTTACATTTATATATTTCAAAAAAAAATTTTTTTATAATTATTTATATGATATATAAATATCTAAAAAAATTTTTATTAATATTTATATAGTATATAAGTATGAATAATATATAATAAATATAAAAAAAAATTTTTCTATAATTATTTATATAATATATAAATGTCTAAAAAATATTTTATATTCACACAATATTTAAAAAAATTTTTTTATTATTATTTTTATAGTATATAAGTATGAGTAATATATAATAAATATGAAAAAAAAAAATTTTTTTATAATTATTTATATAATATATAAATATCTAAAAAATATTTCATATTTATATAATATTTAAAAAAAAAATTGTATATTTCTTTAAATTATTTCAACGACTTAAAAATGTTATAAAAAAAAATCCAGTGAAATTTATTTATTTTTCCGTACTTTTATACAAGCGATAAATTATAAAAATGAAATTACAATGATGTTGAAAATTATTTTTTCCCGATATAAAATTATTTATATTCATTTTTTAAAACTTTCCATAATATAAAAAGTTGTGTAAATGGTTATGAACACCATCGTTGAGGGGATGTTTAAACTCATTCAATTTTCTTTGTTGTGGAGTTTGACGTTGAAGATTAGAGACATTAAGTGAGTAAGTATACAACAGAGTATAGAGAGAAGAATGCGTAACGGAGACAAGAAGTATGCTATGCTAGACATATTAATATTAGGCAAGTATATTCAAACCACGTAGTGGTTGCTATATAACACCACACGACAAAATAGTTTCTCAAGAGCGAAAACGCGCGCCATCCAACGTTGTCGACTGTTGGTTATACAATAAAAGCTCTGTGCCTATGCACAGCTTCGTAATATACAAAAGATAAAGGACCGAGAACGTGTTTAATTACGTATTTTCCATCTCAACAGAAAAATAAATTCAATAGTAATTAAAAGCGAAGAAAAATGAGAAAAAATAAATAAACTATTTTTTTCCTTATTTTTTACGAAATAATTAAAAATAATAGTAAGAAATATCCAAGTCTAAGAAATTAAATTACGAATGAAAAATGACATACTAATTAATGTAATAAAAAATCATGGAATGTAAAAATGATAATAAAAAAAATATAATTTTGTAATTAAGTTATTAAATATTTAATATTTATAATAAAGCGAAATTTTATAATGTTAAATAATTAATGTCTGATATAAAATGGTGGATAATAGTAATGGAAGAAAGAAAAATAGAGAATAGTGTGAAAAAGAGGAAAAAAATGAATTTTGTTTTATAAAAAAAATTTATATCTGAAAATATATGACTCAATGTATATAAAGATTTATAAAACGTATATGGATGAGAGTGAAATTACCGATGTGAATGTATAGTGTACAGTAAGTCGGTTGGAAAGATTAAAAACGATCGCAAACGACGCACTTGGTGGAAAACGATCGCATTCAACGAGGATTGGTACGAATAATGTATACAGAAAGTTATTATATTTATCCGTACTCGTAGAAGGTATATAAACGAAAAACAAGAAGAACAAAATAAAGAGAATAGAAAATGGAATAAAAGACATTTCGCAATTTTTCAACAGCAATTATATAATACTAAAAAAAAAATAAAAATAAATAAGCTATAAAATATAAATATAAATATAAAAAATTTTTTTTCGCTAAAAAAAAAATAACTAAATCATTTTTTTAACAACCAGATTTTCCTCAGTATTATTTTTATATCATCCGATTAAATATTACAAATACGAAAAAGATTTAATAATTAAAATTTTGTAATAATGTCAGACGATTGTATTGAACAATCGTGATGAATAAATTTCGATCCAATGCCTCCAGGCAATTGGAAAATATTCGGACGATGGTTGAAACATTGGATTGTGGGTGATGGCAGACAGAGATGACGATAGTAATGATAGAAATAATTTTATAGAGAGAAGGTGAGAGAGTATATGAATATATAGTCTAGGTAGACGACACAATAGTGTCACTGATTGCTGAAATTAGCCTGATGTTCAGCCTCTGGCAAAGCGAACAAGCTTCATTGGGCTTCCCTTCAATAATCTCTGCAGTACCTCCCACCTATTTTCTCCCCTATCCCATTCCAATTCACCTCATCCCTGCTTTTAACCCGAACCACGACGTCACAACTCCCACACCAACACTTTGAAGGGCCTTTTTAGTCCAACACTTCCACTTCTATTTATACAGTTGTATATGTATGAGTGCAATGAACATTACTACATTGCAGTAGAGACAATTGTGCACTTCCTTCCCGAGATTTATACATATATATATATATA
>JAQQBR010001835.1:1494515-1505616 GCA_030347285.1 Microctonus hyperodae
ATACGCAGTTTCGATGAAAATTTTTTCAACAATTGAAACACATATTCAATTTCATCTTTGTGTCCATAGTGTAAACCTAAAAAAAAAATAAATGAACAAAATATTTTTTTTTATTCGAAATTAAACAAATTTATTCAAAAATGAAAAATCCTTGTTAAATATAAAATATAACAATTTAAAATAATTGCCAACACGATATTAGTAAAATCGAAACAATCATAGGCACTTTCGATAGAAATTTTTTCAATTGAAACCACCACACAACGGTAATTGAATGGCCAAAAACCACTCCATTATATCAAAATTTTCCAATATTTTTTCTATTTTAAACAAATAAACAAATAATACTTACATGGCTTGAAGTTGGTCGGTCGGACGAGTGGGTTAGACGAAAGTCTGCCACGTGGACACGGCTCGGATTCGAATCCCGGCAGAGCGCAGTAGATTTTCGGGAGAAAAAAAGTACCAGATGAGTCGACTCATAGGGCCAAGCTATATACGGAACAAGCACCGATTGCAGAAGCGAGGGCGGCAGCTCTCATACAAAGTGTGGTCGACTGTATCCATTGTGAGTGTGCAGCAGCAATCGCACAATCGAGTGCGAATGCGGGTACCCAAGAAGTCGGCTGCAGACGCAAATAATGTGAGATGGTGTAAGGAAAGTTTAAGGAGAGATGTACAGCCCCGAAAGGGGATATATCTATAAAAATTCCGCCTATACTTACATGGCTTGAACATTTCAAAATGCAGCTGCACTCTTTGTTCCCACTAATTCCAGTGGGGATTGCGCTGGCACTACGCATCACGAAAGCCCAATAACACTTATTTTCGGCGACGACTGCCCGTATACTAACATCAGTACCCACTATACCATTACTACCTAGTACCTACTAGCAATTTCTCCCACTTACTGTTTTCTTCTTCATGATTTTTCCGTCTTAGATAGGCAATTATCGGGTATTAGATCCCCTTCCATTGACCACTATAGCATTGACTAAAACTTTCCACTGATTTCACTCTCTCTCACTCATTCTCATGCTTACACAATATTTATATTTTTCGTTTGAATGCGTATTGGGCTACCACATCACAACAGTAAAAAAAAAACAATTTTATTTCAGATTAGTTGGCATGAGAATAAATCAAATTTATAATATTGATAATCGTACATATTTAATATGTTTGCAAAAAAGTGAAGAAAATTGTCTGTTATTGCTAAAATCTGGTAATAGATTTCACACAACGGTATTTGAATGACCAAAAAACACTGCACCATTAAAATTTTCCATGAAAATCTTTTTTGTTTATTTTAATCCGTTATTCAACAATAGGGAAAAAATATTCTGTGAATAATCAGTCATTTATAAATCATAAATAACGTTGAGAAAATTATCAAAATGCCATTTTAAAATGTTTCACCACAGATAAACGATATTAAATAATATTAATTTGTTTACAGATGCATATTTATGATTATTATTATATATTTTCTAAATTTATTCAATTTTAATCTACTTTTATTAGATATATAATTGTATAGATATCACCTAGTATTCGTTATTTATTATCTCTGCTTTTCATTATTTACTATTTGTTATTTTAATCATCAGTATAACAAATTAGCAAATAGAATAATTCGGCAGTTTTATTTTCTTAGTTCGTTTTTTTTTTGCAATTAAATGCAGCAATAATGTCTATGATGTAAGTGAAATTTATTTTTTGGCATCGTTATTACGGTTCGTTTTTTCTTCTTGATAATACAGACATACAACATAGAAAATTATTAATTTTTATTTTATCCTCACGATATTTTGGTTATAATTAATTTTCTCAGCGTGTTGAGTTCGTTGAGCAATATGCAATTTATTTATTAACATTTTATTTTTTTTCCCCACTTTTCATCACAGATGAAAAATGTGTAATGAAATTAGTACAAATTTTGAAAGCGCATTTTTTCTTTTGTTTACATAACATTGGAAGCGTCAAATAGGAAGGATTATTTTTAACCATCAAATATTCCAATTTTCCAAATAATTTTTATCCACTCATTTTTTTTTATTTTCTATTTCCACCAGGATTTTCAACTGATTTATTTATTTATCATTTCTTTTTATGATGCAATTATTATCTCTGTTATTATAATCTATTTTTATGTATAGAAGTGAATACATATATATTTCTTCATTTATTCATTATCAACTATTTCGTAAATTGACCGGTTTTGCTTACAACAAATATCAATTGAGCGTGCCTTGATATATTGTTTATAATAAACAATAAACGGAAAAAAAATCTTACAATTCTTCGATCTTAGATTTATTTTTTTTTCTGATTCCTGTTTCCGGTCTTTAATTAATTTTTTTTTATACAAAATTTGTTTCAATAATGAATTGCAAAGCACATAGCTTCAATACAATATACACACAAACTATATTCAATTTGATCTTTATCCATAGATTAAATCTAAAAAAAAAATGAATGAACAAAATATTTTTTTATATTCGAAACTAAACAAAAAATATACATACGTACATCTAATTATAAAGTTCGTCAACCTATTTTCAATGAACAAAACGAAAACAAAAAAAAAATAAATTTACATATTCTTTCTTCTGCTTCATAATAAATTTTTCATTTAAACAAATTTATCCAAAAATGAAAATCCGTGTAAAATACAAAATATGACAATTTAAAATAATTGCCATGTGAAAATTATTTTTCAAATGTTAGTTACATGTGGATGTATTTTGTCAGTCTTTGTAATTATTTTTTCCCATTGATCATTTAAACATTTTTTCATCTGTTATTATATTTTTTTATCTTCATTAAAAATTTCCATCATATTGATTTATTATAATATTTTATACTCGTGCTCAATATATTTAATTATATTCTTTATTTATATTCATGCATGCATTCATTCATTCATTCACTCATTTAAATCATTTCATTTATTATCTTTTCTTTTTCTCATTTCCATTTCCATTCTCTTCAACATTGCATTTTCACTTCTGTCGCTTCTTCAGCTTGATCGATCACCACGCCATGATGAGACAGCGTATCATCATTGGCTTCTTGCGGGATTAAAATGTGAATGGCTGTTGCCGACGATATTGGAGACGGTTCCTCAATTATTGGCAGCCTTTTTTCATTACATGTATTGCCACTGTGAAAAAAAACATTTCTCAATGCCGCGACATTTATTTTCTCTCGTGGAACGTCCTCCGTTAAATTTCCACCGACATCTCCATCCTCATTTGCACTCCTAAAACCAAAAAAAAAACTAATTCATATATTTCCTCGTGGAAACTCAAACAGTAAATAATATCACAAACCAAAAATACTAATAATTATTTATTACCTAGTTTTTTGAGCTTCAATATCTTGTTCACAATCTTTATTGCGCTTTCTTCGTGCGCCTCGACCGTTGCCAATGCCCGTTAGCTCTTGATCCGCCTCAATAAAACTAACATGATCATCAAATCTCACACGTTCTGATCCATTGTCTTCGCCACCATGAATAGTCCAGCTACTCGAATCACTTTGTTGACGATCTAATGTTGGCCGACGACGTGCGCGTTTAGCAAGACCCGGTGCTATTTCCTCAAGTGAACTTAATGACGCAGCTTGTCCAGCTGAATCAATTTGTCCATTGGATGATAAATTTATTACTTCACTGTCGCCACTTCGTCCACCGCCAATCGAACCACCATCGACCTAAAAATATATTTTACATGAAAAATAACAGATTTACATAAGAAATTATTAAAATTTCCTCATCATTTACATCATCATCATCATGTGAGATAATTTTCTATCGTTACATCTATTTATTCTTTACCTTGAAATTTAAAACAGAACCAGCCAGCGCACGTGTAGACGCAGCCCCATCATCAGCAGCAATTGATGCATTAACTGATTTTTCCGATAAACTCGTGGCTGCTGATGCTGTTTCGCTGCAAAGACTAAATCGTTGCGTTGATATAACGTCAGCTTGGACTTCTAAACGTTGTCCACTAGGCATTACACTCGATGCAATACTTCCAGCAATACTTGTTCCAGCTAATGCAACATTACTCGCACTCTCACGATCATTTTCACGTCCCAACTTTTCTAATTGACTTCCACTGCCCAATGACAATGACGCTTCGCCAATTGATGGATTACCACCTCGATGTGAAGCCACATCTATCGATGCTGCATCTGAAACAATTGATAAATAAATATAAAATAATTTAAATCATCAATTTAAATATTTTCTATTTAAAATTTATTCATTCACCTCCAACATTTCTTCCACCAAGTGCTCCCATTAATTCAGTTTCATCAAAATCAAATCTAACTCCACTGCCATTTGTCGTTACACCGCAGCCACCGCTACGACACAATGAAACTGGTACAACACCATAAACATAAAATAGTAATATTGGTACTCCAATCCCAACTGCCAAACCTGCCAATACAGGTGATACCAGCACCTGAAATTCCATAAAAAAAAATTAAATTAAAGAAAAGCAAACATATATAAAAAATATTGATCATTATAATTATTCTTTTTGCTTTCATATTTTTTTTTTCCTTTAATTATTTTATTGGGTTGAATAAAAATACATTTATAAATATTACGTCAACTTTCTTGATATGATAGACCTATAAAAGTGATAAAGAGATAGATAGATAAATAGACAGATAGATAGATAAGGTGAGCTGATTGTGTTGGTGGAGGAAAGGGAGAAGAGAAATGATATTGATTGAAGGGAGGAGGTGCGCGCACAGCTCTAAGCTCTTTACCTCTTGCTCATTCTCGCTATTTCACCTCGGTCTCTTCATACACAAGCGAAAACGAATCGTGAACTATTCGCGCGCCGGGAGTCGTCACGATTGCATTGTCAGAAAAATTATCATCCAGGTGCACCACATCGTTATTCATTAATTCACGAATTAATTTATATTCATTCATCAACCAATAATTCTATCGAATTAAAAATAATATCTATCATCATTCGTCCATTGGATAGAAAGAAGAATTGAATTGAAATAAAAAATAATAATTTGTATACGAAATAAATATTCTAATTGACATTATTTATTAATTGTTTTTTTTTATGATTTTTTTTCGTTTGAAAAAAGTGATTGGAAAAAATTATTGGGCAGGAAAAAAATAGTTTTGAACAGAGGATGATGGCGACGAGAGGAGACGAGGTGTGACGATGCCGGACGGACAATACTAGTTGGAATAATAAACGGAAGTGAATGTAACTGACAAAGAGATATATAATAATAATAACGAGAAAAGGTGGAAACAAGAAGGAGCATCAGGAGAATAAAACTCAACCGGGACAGAATAAAGTGAGAGAGGCAGGAGAGATAAAGAGGAGGTGAATAGTAGGAAAAAAAAAGGTGGAAAATTATTGGCGGTCGCGCCCACTAGAGTATGTTGTACGTTGAAATAACTGAGCGCAAATTCAGATGAGAAATAATTCGAAATAATAAATAAATATATCAAGAAGGAATATAAAATATTTAATTTCATTTTAAAAATAATTATCAATTAATAATTATTCAATTTATAATATTTATTTACTTTGTATTTAAAAGTGCTTGAGTGAATTAAAAATTATTATTAAAATAAAAATGTCTGATAGTGAGGACACAGATGCATCTGGTGCAACTGAATGGCCAGTAACTAAAGAATGGTTGGAAAATATTTTAACCGTTTATCATCGCTCTAATAATAGTAATAATAGTGATGGTGAAAATAATAATGATATAATCGTTGATGATTTTGATGTAAGCCCTGGATGTACAGCAGGCGAATCTGTTCTTAGTGACATACTCGCTGTTACAGTTGATTACACAATTAAACCCGAAATAAAATCGCAATTGAATGTTATCGTTAAATTATTACCTCAAGATCCATTTAGCCGTTATTTCGTTACTGAGGCACAATTTGATTTACGTGAAATTAAATTTTACACTCAAGTAAGTAAATGAAAAAAAAAAATTAAAATAATAAATAATAAAATATATAATTAATTCTATTAAAATATTCTAATAATTATTTTTTCTCTTTCTTTAGGTCGTGCCAGATTTAGAGGCGTTTCAACGCAAACAATTATCATCAACTGACAGTCCAGCAATTGAATTACCAATACCAAGTTGTGTACATGCACATTATAAACCAGCTGGCGGCACTGAAGACACGCCCGAGCCACCGGAATCATTTTTAATATTGGAAAATTTACGTACTCGCGGCTTTGAAGGCGCTGAATTTTCACGTGGATTAACATTACGTCAAGCTGAAGCGGCATTAAGTGCTGTCGCATGCCTTCACGCACTGTCATTAACATTAAAAGTTAAAGAGGGTAAACCATTATCAGAACGTTATTCATTTTTATTTCAAACTGCTCGTGCCACTGATTCCTATCAGCAATTAGTTGAACGTGGTTTACCGCAATTAGCGCGTTTTCTTGAACGACGACCCGGATTAGAAGCAGTACTTGAATCATTGCTTGCATTAAGACCACGAACAAAAGAAATAATATCATCATTATTGGCACCAGAAGATCCATTAGCATTAATTACACACACGGATTTTTGGTGCAATAATTTATTATTTAAAAATGATGATGATGGTAATTGTAAATGCGCAATATTAGATTGGCAAATGGTTACTTATAGTCGTCCAACAAATGATATTGCATTATTATTGGTTAGCTCAGTACCAACTGAATTACGTAGACGACATACTGATGGTTTGTTGGATAAATATTGGTCAACATTAGTTGATACGTGTAAATTATTGGGCTTGAATATTTTTGAAGAATTGGGTTATTCTAGAGATGATTTAAATCGTGATTATAGACGCTCGCAATTGCTCGCGTTATTATTGTGCATTGGCTCTGTTGATGTCGCACTTGGCGATCCACTTACTGAACAAAGACTTATTGATTTGTTGGAGGATTTGCATAATGATGGTGTGCTAAATGTTGATACTGCCAATGTTAAGCAGTAAAATATTTCAATAAAATAGTATTTTTAAAATTCTATTTTATCATTATTTTTCATTTTTATCATGGAAATTGAGTGATGTATTTTTTTTTATTTTTTATTTCGTATGTTTTAGTCCTTTTTGGACACTTTTTTATATGTATTCGATGGGAATATTGTATTTGGATTGGATTTCTTATTGAATTAGTAATAAAGCAATGAAGTATATGTTTTTTTTTTTCAAGGATTTGTGAAATTTATTGAAAGTGTAGATTTTGAAGAGTGGAAGGTGGATGTGAACTAGTGTGCTGAATATAAAAAAGAGAAACGTGATGATAAGAGGAGAAAAAAAAAATAAATAAAATATATAATGAACGAAAGCGCTCTCATTTTTTTTAAGGCTTTCGCCATGTTATGAGCTTGCGAGTTGAAGTAAAATTAAATAAACATAAATAACAGTTGTATAATTGCATGCGCGTATGAATATTATTCGCGAGAAAAGAAAGAAAAATGAAAGTTTTGTCAAAGAGAAGAAAAAGAAAAATAGAAATGATTTTTATTAATTTTCTATGAGAGAAATTATTTTTTTAACTTCTCTCTATTTTTCATTCTATCAATTATTAATATTAAATTCTTACATAATTAATTTCTCACTATTTTTAAATAATTGTAGGTGAATTAATCTGTTATTGAAATAATTAAAGAAATTAATATAGAAAATAAAAATTGACATAAAATTTATTTCTTTTTTCGCACGTGTAATTTTTAAAAATTTGGCAAAATAATTTATTGAATTGTCAATTTGACATTGTTCTGTTTCTTTGTACACATTTTGAGTATGAATAATAAATAACGATCTTTAATACCCTTCAAATGTAATAATAAATAAAAAAAAACGAACGATAAAAACTTTCCATGGCAAAAAAAAAATGAAAAAAATTCTGATGTAAATATTTTATCAACTTACCGATGCTGTTACACTACTGGCAATCAAAACATTTCTTTTATGCTTATTCGCACGTTCATATCGTGTGTAGAGCTTTCGTCCGACCCAGACTGGGATTCCTGCAAGTAAAAATGAATGAATAAAATTCTTAAATTTTATTTTCTTTCTAAAAATATTTTTATTAATTATTCCATGTAATTATTCATTTAATTACCTATTATCATAGCTGGTACGGCGATGCCAGCAACAAGCCCAATACCAACTGGAGCACCCACCAACGTTCCCAATTGCCATAAAATTTTCTTCTTCCTCGACCATGGTTTTTTACCCCAAAATGTACAACCCGAAGGACTAAAAATAAATAGCCAAGAAAAAAAATTAAATTAATCTTCTGCTATCAACAATTATAAATTAAGACACTACAAAAAATAATAAAACGTACAAAAATTTTTTTTATCATCAGAAATTCTTAATCCATACAAATATTATTTTTTGAAAGTAAATAAAATTATCAGAAAGTTTCGAAGTTTTTATAAATTGAAAGAATTATTTATATTTTTTCGGATTTATTTAACTTTTCACGTGGCTCTAGGATATTTATTTAATTAATATAAATAAAAGTTTATGGTTTAAATTTCAAAGTTTAATCCCGCAGCGCAAGACGAAATTTCTCAAGATACATATAAAATACTAAACTGAATGTTAAATAAAAAACTTCGATAATACACATAAAAAAAAAATATTTGAAACAACTATAAATTTTCTTAAATATTATATAATTATTTATCATCATAATATTACATAATATCATTTACCATTTATTATATTGAATCAAATATTTATTTCAAACAAAATAATATTTAATTCAATCAATAATATTGCATATCTGAGTTCTTCCAAATTTTTTTCCACTGTATAAATATCGATAATAAATAATTAAATACATAAATAAACAATTGATTACCTGAGATAATGCAAATCGCTAATTTCTTTCATACAAAGCCAACAAAATTCTGCTCCACAAACGGCGCATGTCATGTGATTGCAGCTTCCATCATCCATTTTAACAATTAAAACTTGACATCTTGGACACGGTTTAATGTCATCGCGATGTTGCGAATCACTTTGACTAAAGCTCAATGACGAGCTACGATCATAATGCTGCGAACGTTGTGCACGCGCTGCGTCACATGTTTGATTTGGATGCCAGCGTGCTTTGCAATGATAGCAAAAATATGAATCGCAGCCAGGTCGTTCGCATCGTAATTTCGGACACGATGCACAGCCACTTGCGATAACAGCAAAATAACAATCAGGCGCTGGACACCATCGTGCATCAGGCTCAATTGCTAATACACGTCTCACCATAAAATCCTCATATTTTTCCAATATCATTTGATCATTTAATATCATTCGTATATCATTTGGATGCATTTGTTCAGCGCACTGGGGACATGCAATATTAACTCGTGATTCAGATATTTCAACACGTAAATATTGCTGAAAGCAGTCGTAACAACTGCGATGATGGCAGGATTGAATTATTGGATATAATTCAAATGGCAATTCAGCTAGACATATTGGACATTCAATTAAACCATTTTCACAACTTTTTCCAGCTGCTGATAGTACTGAACCACGACTGGAAGCACGATATAATTCATTATTTTGTTGGGGTTCATGATTATTTTGTATATTTGGTAATTTTGGTTCGCCCTTTTCAACATCCTGAGAGCGAACATTTGCTGTGGAAAAAAAATTACACATTTATATAAAATTACTATTAAAAATTCAAGATTTATTAATCTATGCACAATGATTTAAATATGTCAATTAAGCATGATTGATAATTTGTACATACAGATGTTAATTTAATCATTCAATAAAATCGTTAAGTGAATTATTATTTTTCTGTAATTTATTTACATGTAAAAAAAAAAATGGTAATAATATTTTAAGATTGAGATGAAAAATCATTAAGAGCACGAGGTGACGTACAATGAAATAAATATTTATCAATCTACTTAATTGAATAACTTGATAATAAATTATTAATGAGAATGATTTTTATTTCAATTTAATTATAATTACCTTTAGTACTTTTATTATTTGAACTAGGTGTTCGTACAAGTCTACGTCCAATCAATGGACTAGAATATAAAAGACGTCGTAGAGAAAAACGTTGGAAATAACATCTTTGTCTTGATGGACCGGTATTACAACCTCCACTAATTGTTTCACCTTCTTTAATCATTTTATTCGTTGTAATATTTTTTTTAATTATTATTTTTGTACGGTTTATTATTTATTCTGCATATGATAATTGATGAAACTTGTTTCTCTTTACTTTTCTTTTTTGTTTTATCTATTTAATGACATCCTTTGTCCATAAAATTAAATGTAATTACAATCTGTAAAAATGAAAAAAATAAATAAATAATGAACAGATAAATAAATATAATATATGCATGGTTAATAAATTTATTGCAATAAAATTATTTCAATCAAATAAATATCTCAATTTGATAAAAAGATAATGAAATTCTGAGTGTGATTTAATAAATCTCCTCTGGCGATAATGAAAAATAAAAGGCAGGATAAAAAATACAAATTTTTAATTATTATTCGTGGAATATTCAATGACAAACGTCTGCGGAATTTTATTTTATCACATGACTCATTGATATGTAGGCAAGTAGCAGAAGGATATAATATGGATGTGGATAATAACACGTTTATTTCACAAAACAGGATATCACATAATCGCACGAGTAACAATTTGGCATATAAAACAAACGATGAAAAGCAAAAAAAAAATCTAAGAAAATATATTTTCGTTTTTAAATTTTAGTATTAAATATTAATTATATATTCTAGTGTTTGTATTTATAATAAATATGTAAATAAATAAATAAAATATGTGAAAAGAGGTAAAAAAATAAAATAAAATAGATAAAATACAAAAAAAAAAAATTTCGAAAAATAAATAGTGAAAAGTAAAAAAAAAATACAATAAAAAAGTGATATTTACAACCTTTCATTGGTTATTTAAACATTTATAAATAATAATAATAATAATAATGCATGAAACAACAGCTGATTAGTTGATAACATCATAATAAAAAAAATTGCAATAGGAAGAAAATTGTCTACTCAAAAAAAAAA
>JAQQBR010001835.1:1525554-1542269 GCA_030347285.1 Microctonus hyperodae
TTTTTTTTTCATCTTTTCTTTGTGAATTAACAGAACCGCAAGGCAAATTAAATGCTCGCCGGTTTTCAATTAACACAGAAAAACTTTCTCGCTTGAAAGATGAATTCTCAGGAAACAAATTATTCTATTATTATTTTAATTAAATTGTACAATCTTTCATGGTGAAGAGCCAAATAATTTTCACATATTTCAACTATTTATTTTAATTTATTCTCAGCAATGAAAATTCTAAATACAAAATATAATTGAAGTGCAATACATATTGATGATACATGAAATTTATATGATAATAATTATTGAGGCCTTATTTGATGAGCAGAAAAAAAAAGTAATCATTTATTTTTATTTTGTATCTTAAATTAATAAATTTATGCTGCTTCTTTTCGCATTTGTCCCTGAATTTTCATTCCCATTACATCAACAGTAGCATCGCGTATTTTACTTTTTTCAAGTCCAAGCATTTGTATTTTCTCCATTTGTTCTGTCACATATGCCACACGCCTATTAAAATAATCCTTTGCAGAATCAATTGTCTTCTCCACAAAGTAACCTGTGCCAATATCAACGAGAACATGTTCAGTATCAGATAATCTTCCAGGTACATACATCGATTCGGTCAAAGGTACAAGAACTTCCTTTCCTAAAATACAAAAAATTCATAAATCAATCAATGAATAAATAAAAAAAATCCCATCCTCTTTAATAATGAAATAAATCTTATAATTATTTGTAACTATTATATATTTTCCACTTACCAAATCTTCTTAATAAAATTACAAAATTAAAAAAATATTTTTGATAACCAAAATATAAAAAAAAAATTTTTTTTTTTCTTATTTTGATACAATTTTTATTTTTATAGCTTAGAGGTTATGTTTGAAAATTAATTACGAATTTCAATGATTTTTAAAATTTTTTATGATATTAATTTTCAAAATATCAATTAATGCCAAGACTTTTTGAGCTATTACAATTAATATTCAATAAAATCTTTGAAAATTATTGTCAGTAAATATCAAATTTCTTAACCTAACCTATAAACGACACAATAATAACCGAAAAAAAAAAATGAATACAAATTAAATAAATCAAACGAAATATAAATAATAATATATTTTACCTTTAGCATCTGGTGTAACTTTATCTAAACAATGTCCAGATTCTTGAAATTTACTTTGTGCAATTTTTAACGTCTGAAGTGAATCTTGAAAAACTCCAAGCTCTTTATCCAGTTGTTGTTTCAGCAATGATAATTGCTGTAAGCTCAATTTAGTCAAATCAATTTGTTGAAGATGTGGCGCTTCAGATGCTGATATCACCGACATATTTCTTACTAAATAAATACTATTATAATATCCCAAACAACTAATTTAATTTAATAAATTCACGTGAACCACACAAGTGAATTTTTCACTATTTGATAAAACACAATGGCCACACAGTTGATTGCCAGCTCTCATTGGAGATTATTTTTCTACCAACATGACCATACACGGAGATGAAACAAAATGGAGTACAGTGCGACATCTAGGATTAAATATTACCGACACATCAAATAAATACATATCGACTGTCGGTAAAGAGGAGTACTACTTCATCTTCGAGCAAAAATTCGAAACATTGTACATAAAAATAAAATATTTCTTTGTTACCATCATCATTGTTGTCATTCCATTCAGTATCACTAAAAAAAACGAAGACGCGGAATCTTAAAATCAACATGGCGCCGCGTAGAAAAAGCCTTCGATTATTGCAACAATCGGCATTATTAAATAATGAATCATTGAAAGAAAATAATTATTTACGGGGATTAAGTGATTATCATAATCGTGTTACTAGACGAAATACCATACGTAATGGACGAATTAAAGCGGTAAGTTTTGTAATATTTAATTTTTTTTTTAAATACATTTTTGACACGCATCCCACAATACACCTGTTGCTTTGATTTGTAGTCTAGTAATTTATTTTTATTATTTATTATGTATACTAACACAAATTAATATTATTTTTCACATATAATATAGCAATAATTATTGGAATTACATTTTTGAATGAATTTAAATAATTCACTCAACAATAATTTTTATCGAATTATTATTATCACTTCCGTTATAAGAATGTGAATGAAAAAAATATAATCGTGGGTGAATGACCGAATTTTACCCACAAACACATATGTAATTCACGAATAAATATAGGAATATAAAAAAAAAAAAAACTAGAGGGATAAATTTTTTAATAGAAAATATAATTTTTGAAAATTATAAATATATTTGGAAAGTTGAATGGAACCTTTCACCATTTTTTTTTCCCTTTTTTTACGGGTTTAGGGTTTTGTGGAGGGTTCCCCCCTTCTCGCTTCCCGCCCATTTTCCCCCCACATGATCAATCCCACTCTCTTTCTCTCTTTCTCTTACTCTCGTGTATGGTCAGCCCTCAGCACTACATATTGGCGCTCAAGACTTATAACCACGCTCTCGTGGTTATTATCAGTGCTGTTTCGATCGTTGTGAAGGTCGTACATTTGTTTATTTAAAAATAAATATAAAGTGCAGTTTTTTTTGTTTATTAAATTATTAAAATTACACAACTCTCCTTGCAAAATTCTGTAAGTTTATGACGTGAAATTATTGATAATAATATTCAATTGATTTGATATCATTTTTTTTTTTATTTAATTATATAAATTAATTTGGAGAAAAGGCAGCTCAGTTTTTTTTTTTATATTGTTTATATAATTTTATTTCCGATGATTTTTTATTGATATTCAATGGATTCTTTTTTTCTTTCGATTTTTATTTATATTTGAATTGAATGATCATATGAATAAATTATTATGTTATGCAATTTTTTTTATTTGTACAATGACCGACTTTTGTATGGAATGTTTGTCACGCTCGATAAGTTCCTTAACAAGGTCTACCACGTGTTCAAATATTCATAGTGCATAACATAGAATATCATACACAGTATAATACAGTATATGAATTCTCACTTTCACAATATATTAATAATATACAATACACAAGTTTGTTATTATTACTATTTCAATTAAATTTTTTTTTACATCACTGTGTATTATATATTAAATGAATCCTTATATAAAAAATACGAATGATCTTAATCCAATATTATTTTTGATATTAATTAATTGAGACAAATTGAATAATTGAATTTAAAAATTCGATCAATAGAACGATATATAAAATCGTGCAGCCTCAATAATTCCATGAAAGTTATTTTATTTGTATTTATTATTTGTTTATGTATTTGAAGAAAAAGAAAATAAAAAATTTAGAAAACAAAGATAAATTTTTATTTTCTGTTGAATTGCAAAAGAAAGTTTAAACGATCAGTATTCCATACAACAAACTGGGTTAACAGGGTGGCCTTTTCTCCAAGTTTTAGAACACAACACACCAGAATTGGGTTCGAGTTCACGAATATTAAATGCAGATGAATATACGTTAATAAAGCTAAAGTAGAATTTAAATATTCACATTAAAAAAAAAAATAAATAATAAAATCAGCGAAATAAAAATGAATAAACTGATAAACAGTACAAAAATTTGCAAGGACACTCAAAGAATTTTGTCTTAAAATTAATCTATAAAAAAAAAAAAGCCAGTAAAATCAAGTTCTACAGATTGAAATTAAATTTCAAGAAGCCATTGATAATATTAAACCATAAAAAAAATGTACAAAATACGTCTATACGTAGTGCCAGAGCAAGAAGAAAATACCGAAGAAGATGAGCATGATGATATTAATAATTTACCAATAATGCAAAGAAAAAATTCACGACGTCCTGGCGCAATACGCGTTAATGTAATACAAAAAACACGAAAATCCACGGATGATAATCATCATCATCAAACAAATAACAATCACTTTCCCATCCATACGGCCTTGATAATAAATAATAATCAAACAACAAAACGTACATCAATAGAAAAACATTCAAGAAATAAACGAACAGTAAGATCTGATCAACGTCAATTAACAAGATCGTCAAAAATAATCAGAATCAAGGATGAAATCGATAGCTCAAAGTCTATTAATACTGATCAACAATATAATGACTGTGCAATTATATGTCACAGGAAAAACAAGTTGAACGGGTACAGGGTAAGTTATATTTTCTCTGTGGCCATTTAAATAAATATCTATATAAAGTATCTGCCTTTATAAAGTCACGCACAAATCGATTTATTGCTCATTGACAGATTGATGGACTTTCTTCAATCTATTGTTTATTAGATTAGTTCAATGGCACGTTGATAAACCGGTTACCACTCCCCAAATCACTTTCAAATGATTCAAATAAATACAAACGAAACAACAATACAAAAAGAAAATATATTATAATTGTAATCTAAAAAACACAAATACTCGTGTATTATTTATATTCATTACATCCATCTAAAAATCGTTGATAAATTAAATGAAAGCATCATTTCATCCTGTCAAACGTCATTGAATGATGAAGAAATAATCATCAACTCGAAGAGGTCGTTCATTGCGCGTTCCTTTAATGCCCTCTGGTCACGTAAAATATCACGTATATCAATACGTGTTTTACTATGCATACATTACAACATTACAGCATAAAATGTCAAGTTAAATAAATATATACACAGGGAGATGAAGAGATATTTCGCAGTAATATTTGCACGTTGTCTCGAATACGAATATCAAGATAAATAGATACTTTACTATGCACTGATACAAGAGAATTGAACCCAATCGGGGACAAGTCAAGCATTTACTAATTATACGGCTTGTGAGCCAGAAGTTGTTAATGCATCTCTATGTGCATGTGTATGTATGTTTGATCTTGGTTCTTAATTAGGTGAGTATCCATATTATTGATCCCGTTCAATTATTCATAGATTATGATTAAATCATTGGGAAATTCATGGCAGAGTAATCAGTCCTTCTAATTTTCATCATCATTATTGACTCTGATAAGTTGAATACTAATGAATCAACTTTAGATATATAATATTGCAAATTATATTCAGGTGAAAGACTTCCGTATAATAATACTTACATGATATACGTTTTAAATGCGCGATTAATGATGTAATAATAATATTATATGGTTATATATGTATATTTATATTGGAAGCTTGGATGGAATTTTTTATGTATGACTGTCGTAAATTTACGCACAAATTTCTCCACCTTTCTTCATCTTTTCTTCTCATTTATATATTTTATATACTGGTGAATATTGCGCCACGTATGCTATTACACGAGATAATAATATTTTGACGAACGAGAACACGAAAGACGCGCGCTTGTGTGTTTGAAACGACGTTCCGCAAAGTGGCCCCGAGGCTACGAGAAAGAAAGCACATCTCCAACCGACAACTATATACGACAAAGTATATTTCAACGACCGGTTTTCTCGTTGAAAGTGAAAACTCCATTGGCGGGAGTCTGTCTTCCTGCAGTTATAAACTTTATAGTAGCTGCTACATCACTAGGAACACCAGACGCAGCATCAGCGGTGAATTAATAAAATCGCCGCAGGTGTGCGTTATTATAACTCAGATTGAATTCATATTGTTCAATTTATAAATTATGTTGTGGAAGGTTCAATGACAAAGTTAAATTGAGATAGAAAATGGAAGAAATAAAATGCTTTCATTTTTCCTAAATGTATCCAAAGTCAAAATTTTGTTCATACATTATAGACCTTTGTGCTTACTGAACCTCAAATGTACCTCATTAGTCCTGATTAACGCCTTTTTAGTACTTTCTATACTTAGTTGTACCTTAATAATTCCTTAGTTTTCGTTAGTTTTTAATTCGTTATACCCTTTTTTTTTTTTAAATGGAAGAAATGGAAATATTTGCCACTTTTAAGGTCTTAAAAAGGACTAAAATTTGAAATAATACCTCCAATTGCTATGTTAAAAAAATTATATACAGTTCTAAAATAGGAACAAGATTTATCTGAAAATAGAAATGACGCGAATCATTAGGGAATTGTTTATTCATTATTCCACTGCTGTTTTGCGTTGTTTCATTGCAGGCGATAGATTCAATTGTTAACTGAGGGCGGTATTGAAGACAAACGGAGAACATTTTTTTTTTTTTTTTTCATTTCAATTCGAAGCCAAATGTAACTCCTACAAAGTTTTCCCACACAAACTGGGTATTCAATAGTCGTTAGGATGCGTTGTCTATGTACACATTGAATCACCAGGTTCATTATTTTATCGCAAGACTCAATATCCAATTACGAGATTCCCGAGAAAATTCGCAAGAAGTAAACACACAAGTAATGTAACTTAATGTTAGTTCAGAAAAATTTTCACAATATAATTTTTAATGTTTAATAAAACCTGAAGGAAGCGTCGTAAAGTCGATGGGTGGTATCTATTTCAGGTCAAGCGCATGTTACTGATAATTTCACGATAATTATGAGTATGTACGCACCCATGATATACCTACATACATAAATACAGTGAACAAAAAAATAATACAAACGAGTGCTAACATCTCCAGTGAAACGTAACGTTATCCGGAATTATCTATGTGAGCATATCCTGATGTTTCTGGGTTATAGAAACACGGTTGGTGGTAATGCCTGTACTGCAGATATCATTTATATATTTTCATACTTTAGTTGAGAAAGAATTCCGTTTGGAATTCAATTTTTTATTATCAACGAAATATTAATTATTTTCTTATTGTTCAATTCGTAAAAACTATAGAAATACAATTGCGAACAACGATTTTTATCTACAAATAAATTATTTCTCAGCAAACAATTATTATTATGACAAAGCAAAAATAATCATAATATGATAAACCAAAAAAAAATATATAATAACTAGATTTCACTGTAATTTTCTAATTTCTACTGATTCATTTTGTAATTTTCATAATTATATTAGATTTTATATTTTCATTGGTTTATATTATTGCACGAAAACTAAAACGAGTTTGAATCTATTCGAAAGAGAAAAAAAAAAGTTTGAATAAATCTCGGGAAAGTTGTCATGAAAAGAAATCGACGTAAAATTAATCATCTGTTCAGATCACATTTCAGAATGTTGAAGAGTTCGTTGAAATTATATCCATACTCGACATTGTTCAGTGAACAATTTAAATATTTTCTACTTGATCATAAGTATATATATATACATCAAAAATAAATAATTTAATTGACATTCATTGCATTAACTTTTATAAAACATTTCCAATTATAAAACTAATTGCGAATTCACTGTCTCATAAAATCACACTCCAACTGTATATTTCTATTTAAATACTAACTTAATTTCGCTCAAAGTCAATTAAAATCGAAAGTTCTAATTATAAATCAACGGTTTATTGTCGCTTTTTACTTATCAAAATTCGTTTGATAATATCTAAACCAATCGAGAAAATTTCTCCAACTTTGATCAATGATTGAAAAAAAAAAAACTACCTTCCGTTCATTTTATAAGATTAGTAATGTTAATCAGAAGAAAAAAAAATAATCCACCATATAAAATACTTCCGTGATCGCCTTATCTGTCGTTCGTGAAAACGGTTTTAACCAACGGTGCAATCTATCTTGACGAATTGATCTGCATTACTAATTAATTTATATGTACTGGACATTGATAGAAGAAACGGTATTAATACCGAATAAAAATACCTGAGACGAGCACGTTGAATTTTATTATGCAAATTTGAAAATCAATCAAAACAATATAAAATTTAATTTATAATGGAAAATCTATTTGATCGACCGATGGTACTTGCAGCTTTATCGAATGTTGATAATTACAATCCGATAATTTCTGTATTACCAAACGAAAGCCGGTAAAGTTGATGATGATAAAAATTTTAATATAAAATAATTGAAGTGACTTTTTAATGACGCGGTGATTAAAATTAAATTAGTATTTTTTATTATTATGTCCATGGAATGACATAAGATTTTTTTTTATATCCATAATTATTCGCGCACGACGTGTGATATCAAATGTCGTAATATAAAAATTGAATACTTAAAATGAGCGACCAGACATAGCACTCAAGACGCTCGTTTAATTTTTACAAGCTCTCCACGTTTTTTTTTTTTATATTTATATTTTATTTCTGCTTTTATTCTCTGTTGGCTCACACTTTCATATCGTTAAACTTGCTGACAGCGCGTATATATTCAGTGATAACAGCTTTTGATCCTATGCGACTTTTATATTTCCGTGAAAAGTCATTTTTTTTTTTTCATCTTTTATACCCATAGAATTTTTTTTCTCATTGTGTATTCCAGCTTTCAACTTTTCCAGAGAAAAATTTGTAAAGAGTGTCTATAAAATATATAATCAGAATATTTATATACAGACATGCGTAATATAATGTCGTGACGCAACCGAATAATTTTATATTATTTTGTGATAAAAAAAATTCTCAAAGGAAGTGCACGATAACATTTTGTAGATCCGGTCGCTGGCGTAAATTCAACTATACGTATTGTAGATAAAAAGTTGCACTATATAACATTTCCTGAATTGATTTTCAAGAAAAAAAAAAATATTTCATATTATTAAATATGATAAAACACATATTGAAAAACAATAAGAGAAAAAAAAACAACAACATCCGGCTCTGAATATGGAAATTCAAGGTTAAAGAGTCCCAGATTGTCCCGTTATTTATTATTCTGGATATATAAACATGACGATTTTTTTTTTTCGAGTCGATAATTTGCGTAGGCGATATAACTGCGTAAAATATCTTTAGTGTTTGTGTCTTGTAACTAAAATTGAACTAAACTGAAGGCCACACATCTGCGAATATATATAAAAGCCGCAAAATGAATTATCAGCAATATAAAATTTAATTTTCTTCAGCAAAGAAATTAATATAGTTTTAATACATACTTTCATAATTTTTCTTTGCTATTTAGAAACCCGGAAAAATAAATTCAATAGAAGTGTCATTGTATAAATAAAAATATCCGGTTTAAGAACTTTTATACATATGTACTGACTAGTTTTAGGGAACAAAACACCCTCCACATGCGCATCCTGTGTCACCCATCGAGGATAACATCCTGTCAACTGCTCTTCAGACAAGAGATCCGCCCGCTTTTATTATTTTTTTTCATTCTATTCAACACCATATATACAATTATTCATTGTCTAAAATTATTATAATTTTTTTATCTACAAAAAAAAATCGTTACCATTTCTCTATTTTTTTTCCTTCCAAACTAATGAACGTCATGCTACAAAATAAATCTAATAATTACACCATTCAATCTATCGCACTATAATAAATAATTTAATCCATCGTTTCATTTAATGAAACTTGAAAAAAAAAAAAAAATTGTTTTGAATTTCAATATCCAACGAAGTAGAGCTTTACTTATTATTCTCCCACGGGCTCGTATAAACACAATACATCAAAATAAGCTTTTAGTTTCAAGCATGATGAGGCGCAATACAATTGCCAGTGATTCTCAATCTTCAATCAAAATATTATCCTTTAAATTATACTTTCCATCAGAAAAATTCTTCATTTATTTTCTGAATTAAAATCAAAACAAACCACTAACACTTATGAAATAAAATTATTTCCTAAAAAAATTCCAACGAATTTCGCTAAACAATAATAAATAATAGCAATAAGAAAGAATAGAAAGGACAAAAATAAAAATTCGCATTCAGGATATATTATTATATTATATTCCTGCAGTGCCATACCATAATGCCTATAACAACTGGTCTGCTAAGGAACCACTTCGAGGATATACCCATGGGTCCCCTTCCCGACCCTGAAAACCATTGAACTCCCCTCTCTAAAACCTCGTTCGTTGGCCAACCTCACGCCAATGTGATCGTGCTATATGTGTTGAGGTTACAACAGACGGTACAACATCGTCATCATCATTCACAGCATTCGCACACGCGTCCCTTCAGAAATAAACTTACTCCTGTGTGACTCGTGCGCGTTTATTCACTCTAATATACATTTCTTTTACTTTAATTTTTCAAATTTATTTGCTGATCTCAGTTGAAATAGTAAACTTTTAACTATTCTCCAGTTTCCATTTACATTATCGCCCACTTTTCGCTATTAAAAACAGCCCGATGAGATCACAGTAGACCATAACAAAGTCGAGTGTTTGTATAGTTTTATGGGAATCACAGTGAAATAGTCCGAGGCATATAAATTTAATCCGCAGGTGCAAATATTTTTATTTTTTTTCATTTTTTTTTCTCTACTGAACTCCTTTCCTTTTTTACCACTCTCTTGTGCTTTGTGCGCGTGTTAATATCACGAGTGTTTACTTTTAACATCAGTGTGACACGGTGATAAGAATAAACAGAAAGAAAAAAAAAAAGAAAACTTCAACCCAGAGCAAACGTCAAGTGTTTAAGACAGAAAAAAAAAATTAAAGAGATTCAAGATAGTGAAATATAAACAAATACTTAAATGCAATTCATTTTGTAGAAAGAAAGTGGAATAATAACAATAATCCATTGGTGTTTTTATGGTTGATCGTGTTGAAGATGAGTCAGTTGATGTTGATTTGAACGTTTTAGTTCGTTTAAGTGTGTACTCATTTACTTTCTTGCTATCCTTTTCGTCTATTGGCGTGTATGAGGATATAACCACGTCTTCTTCTTGTCTACATCTATAAATATATATTAGTCCGAGTGGGACACGAGAAAATACGAAGTAGGAGAGGGGAAAACGAGAAAGATAGAATAAGCACAAGAAACAGAGGAGGAATTATATATTCTCTAGTTTAACTTCGTTTGTTGCATTAACAGCATTTACAGTGTTTGAGTGTATGGCATTATATTCTTTTGTTTAGTTCATTGGCTTGTTATATTATCGTCTTTATAAACTATTATTGTTTTATTATTACTCCAAAACTATATTGTGGAAATAAAAATATATAAAGTGCAACCGTAGGGAATAAATATAAATTTTTATTTGCATTAGAATATAAAATAATTTTGTTTAGATTACTTTCTATTTTGTAGGTTGAATTTGATGATGTTTGTGTTGTGTTATATTAATTTTTACACGTGAACTATCTACCCACACTACGTATTAATATAAACTTGAATGATTATTTAGAATAACTGACGTCATTTATTTTATTCCATCATCGATGTGAATTGGAATATTTAATATAATTGTGACGTTGTAAAAATATGTATATAAATGAATGATGATAGTGATTAAGTATTTTATCTATTTATAAACAGCTGACGCGTGTTTGTTAGTATTATTTCATTGTGATTAAAATGAATTCGTGTTTTCCTCCTATTGCGGCATTGAGTCTTCGTGATTCAAAAAAATCATCAACAATATCTATGAGACATCGTTTAAGTAGTGGTGACAGTCAATCAACAATAATAGATAAACCGACAAACACTGGAAAAATAGAAATACTACAAGATTTAGATCTCTATTATATTCGTCAAATTGCTCACAATTTAAAGGTAATTTATTCTAATTAATATATTTTCATTTTATTATTTTTCTATACAGTGCGAATTAGGCCACGTATATTTAGCGTGATAATGAACATATTGTTAATAATAAAACAATTGTGGTAAATTGTATAAATAATAAAATATAAAATATATTAAAATTAAAATAATATATAAAAAAAAATTTTTTTTTTATTGTAACACTCTGAGAAATTTTATCGCTACTACGTGACTAAAATAATTGCTTCGTTATACATTTCAAGTACATGCTAAACGACACATCAATAGAGATTACTTATAAATAAAAAAAAAATTTAATAAATGATATTTTTTTAAATTGAGATAATTAAAACAATCTAAAGATTGAAATCGTTAGTAATGATATTGCACAATTATTTTCGTTATTATATTGCAACATTTTATCTCCGTGACAAATAAATAATATGCTTATTCCGTCATGTCATTAGAATTTATTAAATAATACCGTGTTATATATGCAAATCGTCATATTATGTACAACATATTGAAATGCAGAAGATAACATTCTCTCATCGTCATGTTGAAGAGATTAAAATATATTTTAAGCTCAAACGTTCACGGAACTCACGTCAATTGACATGTAATTAAATAAATACTTTCATATATGATATATGTATGTATGTACGTATTTATAAATTTAATAAATATGGCGTCATCATCATCGTCTATGTCATTATTTCGGTAGATTATTTTCACGGATCAATTGACATAAAATCGCTATATCTTTTTTTTTTTACACTCGCAATATCCTTTTCTCGCTGAACATCAACCTGATTAAAACCCAACCACCGTGAAAAAATATATAAAAAGTATTCGCCACAGCGTCAGCTATTATTATTCACATAAAACCTTGAACGAATTTTTATAGAAGAATATACCTTGAAAACTTTTATTGTAAAGAATTTCCAATCAAAAAATTTTACAACGAATTTAATAATATCAAAAATTGGGAAATTAAAAAATATATTATTTGAATTGTTTCTAGCAAATATATTTTTTTTTTTCAGGGATAATGACAAATATATGTAGAACTATAATATTTGTAATTAAATTTTCTCAGCTCCGAAAATAGTTCAGTGTCAAAATCATTACTGGGTCGTTTTATAAATTCTTTCAATTACCTTCACATTTCAACATTGATAAGTAAAGATAAAATGAAAATTTAAAAATTAATTGGTCAATTTATACTATTAGTTATCGCGTCAACAGCTTTGATGATGGTAATAATACCGCTGACAGCCGATAAATTTATGAACACGGTTGATAATATTCTGTTTTGCAATTGAGTATTTGCATATATATGTACACACTATTGGCATGATCATATTCGTTAAGGCTCATTTACCATCGGTCATTATGGGTCAATTGTGTCAAACTCCCCACTAAATATATCATCAAATCATGATGTAAACGTGTTCATGCAACTAGAAATTTTACTGCTCTATTTCTCATACATCACGAAGAAAAATATAATTATGAAGAAAAAAAAAATATATACATAAAATATATTTTTTTATCTATAAATATATCAAGGAAAAAATTTTTTTTTAGTTACTATATTTTATGCAGAAAACTGAGAAGTGAAAATAAATTTGAATGTACTCTGTATTTAAATGAATGAAATTTTTCCGGCGCAGAATCAAAATGACAATGACAACGATATAGAGAAAAACCTGCTGCATTAAGGGTGTATAGGATAAATGGGTGGGTAAGGTCGGTGATGTGCAATGGGTCGATATTCAACGGCGCCAAGACCAACCCCTGACTCGTGACGGCGACATGAACATGAAATGAACTCGAGGTGAAAACTTTGTACACTCCAACACGAGTTCAGTCTTCGTCGAACGTTGAACGAAGTTTTTCATCGTAGAGTTTTGTTACAATTTAATTGTTTTTGTTTCGCGGTTATTTCATTCAATACAAAATTAATTTTTATTTAGTTTTTTTATTTATTAAAAATATTTTCCAGTTAGTAAATCGATTTTCTAATCCACTCTATTCGTATTTTAGGGTGAAATGTAATTGGAAATAGGGAAGAGATTTATTGAGGATATTACTATCACCCTTAGGGGATTTGACCACTTTCAATCGGCAATTTGTGATCCCCTGTGTGGCTTTCCGGATCATTGCAAACCCCTCGGAAAATCCGTAATGTCTACATTCAACAAAGGATCTTAATTTTAATCCAATGCCGGTTACTTTTCAGTCACGTGCGTTAGAATAATATTCATGTGAAAGTTTAAATTAATTTACCGCCAAACCACGTGATAAATATTATCTTATAGTGATTAAAAAAATTTTTTCTATTAAATTAAAATTTGTGTAATAATTATGACACCAACTTTAATATTATCCAAACCATCAAATAAGGTAAAAGAAGAATAAATGAATACATATCAATTTTTTCATTTTATTTCTTCAATTAATTTATTGATAGATATGTATTTACTATTAAGGAAACTTCGTTTCCATAATGGCAAGTATTCCCGCCTGTCACGCGGGCGATCAGGGTTCGATTCCCTGCCGGGGAGATTTTTTTTCCCCCTCGTCCTCAATTATTTTACATAATACACATTCCATTTAATTTCGCTGTCAATGCAAAACATGAAAATAATTCTCTTTCATTATTTCATACACATACATATAAAAATATAGTCTTTCTGAATTTATATAATTGTCGCAACGCCAACACACTTGAATAATATAAAACAGCAATTGGCTGACAGCCATATCGGTGTGCGTATAAAGTCAGGGTCTGTGTAAGTTTCGGTTTATTCCTCTTACTCTCCAAGTGTTACCAAAAATAGAAATGTCACCGCAAATTTGTATTCAACATTTTCTCAACTAAATTCACTTAATAAACTTTATGTTAAATCATTTAAATTCACCAACTCCTGAAACACTACAAAGAAAAAAATAAATAAATAAAAATATAATAATATTAAAATTTTTCTAATTTATTATCAATTTAATAGTTATAGCAATTTTCTCTTTTATAAATATTATTTGATCTACATACCTGTATTGTATGCATATAAATCTCCTATATCTTGTTTCTCCATGTGAACGCACAATATACAATACAATATTATTATCCATATGTATATGAATAATTCTCCCGTGGGCTATGGAATTATTTACGAAGCCAATGTAGAGTTTACAGCAGTTTAAAGCCGTAGCGATTATATAGTGGTGGGCAATAGAAAGGAAAAAAAGTGAAGAAGTTGACTTGTGCCAATGGCTTAAGGCACTTTCGTGGCCACACGCAATATATATAATAATATACATACTAAGACTCTCTCTCTATATTCTACGCGCACATATGACGCGACCACACCGTCATTTTCTGTACGTTCGCACACAGACCACAATTATAATGTATTTACTGGCTGCTTCTTTAGCATGTATTTCAACTTGGTGCTAACTTGCCGTAGATTTTTCGCAGATATTCTTATATGATGACTGATGTTTTCAAGCTTTTATGATGTTAGTAATTTTTTTTATTTTTCCAATTCAATGAATTTAATAAATTTTATTTGAAATTTTTTCTTTAAGTAATTTTTGTAATTCGTTGATTTTTATACACAACCTGATTTTCAGGATAATATTTGTCAAATAATTTTATTTGAGTTTATTTTCAAGGATAATCTACACAGTGGGGAATATTTATTACAAAATTATAAAAACATTTTTATTTTATTTTAAAGATATACTGTTTTTTTTTTGCACGTGTCTTTGATTGTATGATTAAAAAGAAAAGAGGCTGAAGAATTCTAAGAACGATAAAATAGGGAAAATCCCTCACGTTTGGTTGGATGCTTAACGCTATTTTTAAAACGCTCAATACATTTTACCTATACATTTTACGACGTAATTTAATTACTTTCTTCGCTTACTTATCGGAGATTTATATTTTTAATTTAATATTAATTCCCTTTTCTGTGTCATCTACCATTTTAGCAAAAACACATCATCCATTCGGTTTATTCACTCGCTCCATTATTATTCCTTACATCAAGTCACAACAATCCAGGATGCCGTCATCATTATGTATAGGGAATAACAATCATTTGAATGGCATGAACTGAATTGAAAGTTATTGTTTGAAAGATTATTGCCACTTGTCTTTAAGCAATCCTCACACAAATTTTTATTACAATAATATTTTTTCATACGTTTACATACAATGTATATTTATTTCTTTGATAAAAAATTGAGTGATTAATTTAAACGGATTTGCTTTTAATTTTTTTAATTCAGGAATATGATTTGGAGCAAAAAATCGAAGTGGAAATTAAAATGCGAGAGGGTTCAGCGAGGCTTTTAGCTGCAGCCCGACATCGAGCACAAAGTTTAGAAGCTGCACGAGCTTTATTAACCTCCAATGAACGAATGTCAGCTTACATGGCTGAACTTCAACGTCGAAAGAAAGAACCAACAAATAAATCAAAGTAATAAATGCTTTCGATTATTATTAAATATCATTCATCAAAATTTTACGTCCACCAAATAAATTACATTTATTTGAAATAAATATTTATTAAACTAAATTATTGATAGATTTTATTTTTTTTCAGTGTAACTACAAGTTCAGCGAGAGTTTCACTGTCGGAATTGCGAGTTCCATTGATGTGGCGTGACTCTGATCATTTTAAAAATCGCGGAGATTATCGACGATTTGCTGTTTTTTGTTTAGCAAGAGTTGGAACAGAAATTCATGACACTGCACTTTTATGTCCAGTTGATCGAGCATCAACTGACATTACATTTCCCGATGTATTATTGTTGTAAGATAATTTATTGATTGAATTGTAATATTTATACTCGAAAGAATATATATTAAAAAAAAATAAAAATTATCATTACTATTGTGCTGTTTTATTTTTTATTTTAGTAATCATGTGCCTGCTGATTTCGAATTGACTTTGGAAATTTATAGTCATATTTTACAAGAAGATTTGAGTATTGCCAGTACACCGCGACGAATTAAACGAACAATTCACTCGTCAATTTCAAAAACAGTTGGAAAAAAATTGGCAGCATCACTGCGTGATGAATTAAATTCAGGAAAAATGTAAATTCATTTTTTGGTTTTGTTAATTTAATTTTTTTAGTATGTTTAGTCGATAAATAAATATATTTTCTATTTATGGATATTTAATATTTATTTCAGGGGACCTCATTTTGAGCTCATGGCATCGGCAAAACTTA
>JAQQBR010001835.1:1551202-1568389 GCA_030347285.1 Microctonus hyperodae
TTTTTTTTTTTCATTTTATTTATCATTAATGAATTGCTGTGGATTTTTTTAGCAGAGGGGTCGTCCTTAAGTCCAATATTAATTATTTGTTCTTTATTTGTCATTAAAGCATAAATATTTAATGCATCATGTGTGTTTGTGTTACGTTGTCATTTTTTTTTTAATCGTATACGCTTAATAATTGATTAACTAAAAATAATATCAATTGTAATTGCATAGTATTATTTTTTTTTGCTCGTTATTCCTTTTCTTTCATTTTTAAAAATATTCATTCACTTATTAGTGTATTGAAAAATGAAAGAAAAAAAAAATATTAATTACGCAATTTCCATTGAGTTACAATGAAATCTATTTTGATGCGGGGATTTTTTGTATCGTCGCTTCGTTGCGATTCAATTAACTCGATGGAAAGTGCAGGAAGCTTATTTAATGAAAATGCATTTTCTTTTTCTCCCTTTTTTTTTTTTTTTTTTTTCATTCTTCTCTATCTCTTTCTCTCCGTTTTCATGTATAAATTTCAAGCAGAAAGAGAGAATGCAAGTCAATGCAACTTCTTAGTCTGTTTTTCACATTCTTTTTCTACTTTCTTTTCATTCATTCTTTTTTTTATAAATATTCTTTTTTTCTTTAATTTTTTTTTTCACTTTCTATTTTGGTCCTGTATACCAATCCATTTTCATTGGATTGCAACAACGAGAGAAACAAAATTAAATTTGATTGTTCATTATATTTTTTTTTCTCCCTTTTGTTTTTTTTTTCATCTCAAATTTTTCTCCTTTCGTTATTTCTTATTATCGTTATATTTCGTCTATTATTTTTTCTCTCATTTTTTTTTATATCCTCAAATAATAATAAAATACTAAATTTGCTTCTTTATATAAACCCACCCACCACGCAACAAGCAGCTTATACATTTTGTGTTACATCGTTCAGCTTTAATAATTGATAATGCTCAAAAAGAAAGAAAAAATCTTATTCTAAAAATGTTGATTATTGGAATAATAATTATAATAATATTAATAATGATAATAATAATAATAATAATAAAATAATAATCAATATAATGAGATTGAGCCTGTTTTAATAAATATATAATCATGTCATATTTAATATTAATTTTTCTCTCTTTTATATTTTCTTTAAAAAAATTAATGAATTATTATTCTGAATTTAAATTAATCAATCAATTTATTATGGATATATTTATATATTTTTAATATATATAAATATGTATTCAATCTAAGAATAATGGAGTGTAAGTGAACACTAATGGATTGTTTGAGAGTGATGTGGAATCGCTTGCATAAGGCTTTTGCCTTTTAGACGTAACCTCGAAATTCTACACAAAGTTGTTCTTATTCATTGAAGCGCATTTACGTGTGTATGTATATATGTATATATATGTGCAAGAATAGACAAAGAGAAGAGAATAAGGGTTGGAGAAAATACACGGAACAAGTAGGCAAACAACCGCAAAGGAAGATCGAGAGAGATTCTGATGGAATAAGAGCTACTACTATTACTCCCCCAGTCAACGATAATCCAAAGCGCGAGTAAGCGTAAAATCCCCTACCTTCCAGTTATTTGTCTTTTACGAGTGTATTTTAATTTTAAAGTTTCTCAATTAATCCGAAATCTGACACGATAGAGATGAGGTAAGACGGAACTATAGACAGATAGATAATTTAACGAAAAGTGAGGTTATGTAAGGGGATTAACTAACTTACAAAATGGCTATTTGTTTGATTGGAAATTTTTTTAATGAATTAAAATTAATTGTAATGGGAGAAAATTAATAGGAGAATTAATCTGATGATATATATTCCATTAAAAATAATAAAAGAAAACAAAAGAATTAATGCTACATAACCGCAATATGAAACGAGAGATGGCGCGAGTGTCGAGTGAAGTCTTGTTGGGCGGATCAAAATGGCGGAAGAGGGCATTATCCCATGTCGTAATCCAAGTGAGCGTCCCCTAGAGATTGAGAGTGAGCAAGATAGCAAAGTTGCAATGAGCTTAGAACGCAAGATGCCACCCAAGAGGCAATTAACCTTTTGGCAAAATCTAGTATGTATTTTCTCTTTCTCTCGCTCGTTCAACTCTACTTCAATTGTTCCTCTCTTTTCATTGTAGATATTTGTATGTCTGTATGGATCCAATGTCTTCTCTTGCCTAACCGAACCTCTATCACCAATTCATCATAGTGTTTCATCCTGTCTTCTCTTCTGTGCATGATGATATGTGTATGCTGGTATCCATGAGTGTCGTTTTATTTATATGATGGTATGTAATCATTGAATATTGATGTTAATCGTTGAGGTTAATTTGAGATAATTAATTGCTGAGAGCGACAATTTAACGATGAATATATTCATTGGGGAATTTATCGGAATAAATAATCAAAAGTTGAGAGGTTTGTTGTGAATTTTTTTTTAAGTAAAATTCATACTCCATAATTGGTAAAATATTGAATTTTTATTCGCGATAAAGCTTGAATAAGCTGCATTGATTTGTGAAATTGAACTAGCTTTATGGGTGTTTTTAAAAAAAATATAACGACATTTTTATGGCGAAAATTATGCATATTATTTTTCATTTGAATTGAAACAATTTCCTCGATGGGGAAAAAAAGGGATTTGATTTTTAGTTTTATGAATTTATGTGAATGATAAATTTTTATAGTGCTTTTTTTTTATTATTCACCTTTGTTTAGTTCCGCGAGAGATTTGATGAGGATGAAAAGTAAAGCAAAATGTTTAATTAAAGTCATTATTTTTTCAATTGTTTTTTTTTATCTTATAGTCGTAGGAATAGTGTGCTTGTGTCTTTACTACTGCACAATTAAAAAATACTGTTGAATAATCTTTCGAAAAAAAAAAAAAAAAGTAATAATGACTTGGTATTTCCTCTTTTTTTCTTAGAAAATAAAAATCGGTAAATTTGAAATGAGAGAAACTACGCTGATGATATTTATTATATGATGAATTGAAAAACTGGGACGCACGTCTATACATTTTATTTTTTCCTTTCTTCACGTTATATTTTAGTCTTTTTTATTTTCTATTATTATTTTTTTAATTATCCGTATTCCTCCAAATCCGGTTGCAGTTGCACTCCATTTTAATTTTTATTTTTCCTTAATATTTATTTTAATCTTGGAAATTTTCTTCTCTACACAAGCACAAGTGTGCAGAGATGCACAAGAAAAAAAAAACTTTATTAAAGTGACTTGATTATTATTTTCTTCAATTTCAAATACAAGAGAGCATTATATATAAAAAAAAAAAGAATATGAAATCAGAGACTAGCGCAAAAAAAAAAAAACTATAGTAGAGAGTCTCATGACTTCGTATTTCTTTTTTTTTCCCTATTTTATTTTTAATTTATTTTTCTTCCTTTTTATTTTTGCTCATGGTGGGTATTGGAAAAACGTGTAAATATCAATCACGTCAAAACCAGAGCTTTCAATAATAACGATCGCACGGAGGAAAAAATAAATATGTTTCATCATTTTCGTCTTATTAAATTTTAGCATGCGATGGCAGCCATACTAAAATTAATTGACCGAATATTAAATATATATTTGAAATATATAAATTATATATTTATAGCCCTTTAGTCTTACATCAGGTCAAGCGGTTCGTCCTTGTGTCATTACGGATGATCCGGCTCAACCTGAACTTGCTTTTATTCTCTTGTTAGAGAGTATGAAAATTAAAAAAAAAATTAATCAGTAAAATAATAGCACAAAGGAATTATGAGCGGCGATCTTGTTATACATTATAATAGTTTAAGAGCAAATAATTCATTACTGGTTCCACCGTGCGTCCGCTTTTTTTTCTTTTTCTTTTTTTTTTTCGTTTTGATACATAAAAAATAACTCAAGTATGTAAATCAAATACTCGAACTATTTTCATCTTTAAATTTCGACTACTGCTCAACAATGTTGTCGCGAGTATAAAAAGAAAATTAATTAAAAAATAAAAATCATCATTGAGCAGTAGCCGAAATAAATTGCTTTGCATCAATGCAAGAAGTATTTTGAATCCATTAAGTCTTTTATGTTGTTAAATTTAATTAGAAACGTCGCGAATATCCAGCGTCATACAATTTGCAAAGACTATCAGCGCGACTTGGAATACCAGCGTGCATTCCAGGAACAGAAACTGACACTGATAATGCCTCCTGATGTTTTAAAATTTGTTTGCGCCGTTGCCAAGTAAATGTCCATGCGGCAATAATAATTATTTGTGCTATAATAAAAACAGTACCGGCAATAATAGCTTCAGCCATATTGATACAAAGCCCATTGATACCAATTAAATCTTCACTTTCAATAAACAACGTGTCACGTGATTTGGTACGATTATCCATTAGCTTACCATCTCGTTCAAATCCAAATTTATCAGTAATTTGAATGGATTGAACGAGTAATAGATCCTCACGTGCTTGTGACGATGATGATGATGTGGCAGCTGCACGACGACGACGACGTTTACCATAACTCATAACGAAGCGTAATTCACCGGTAGATTCCTCTTGATCACATTGAACTGGTTCACAGCTGGGCATACATGGTGTTACCAATGCACGGAATTGAACGACCTCAGAGCTTGGGAATTTAAAGGCGTCAAAGTGCGATAGTAAAACCTGAAATAGTGTTAAATAATTTTATTTAAAATCGTTGGAATAAATGGGATAATATGTAGGAAAATAATTTACATCATCAATTTCAAGATAATGACATTGTTAACAATGATGAATAACCTAATAGGCGTATGTTGCGTGGGGTTGAATGAAATTTGATTTGCTTCAAGATACTATTATAATATTCCGAAGATTTTAGCGAGTATGGAAACTAACGTGACGACGTACGACGACGCACAACAACTTTAGCCCGAGGGAAGAGAGAAATGACGCGAATGATGAATGGATGGTTAGTCGTTAACACGCGCTTAGACGTAAGCGTGAGATGCTTGCAATGGATAATCAATCATCTTTTGCTAGTAGTACTCATGAGAACGTATGATGTTTTGAGAATAAGAACAATAAAGAGGAAAAAATAAGATGGAATAAAAAAATTAAGTAAGATTACTGTGAACTTGCGAAAAAAAAAAAAAAGCTTTCACCAGCTATTATCTCGCTGATGATGTTGAACGCCTTCGACGATCATAATTTTTAATAAAATACGAAAACAAAGGATATACGTGGGTGAGATTAGAAAAATTTATCATCAGCATAACAATTGAGTGAAGCAGAAAAAAATCCTGTTCGGAGTTGTGCTATGGCAAATGGAAACTGTACAAATGGCAAGTGCGCTGTGTGAGGTCTTGTGAATTGCTTTCGGACTCAAGTCTTGTTCTACTTTGAAAAATGATTCCAATTTCGTTGGATGGGCGGTTTGGTAGTGGGATGAAAGCCACATCGGTTGCCCTCTCCCGCACATATATTCGTTCGCCAGCTTTCTAGTATAGCTTTTGCGTGTTATACGTGACGAACATACTGTTGATACGAAGTAGAAGGAAAGAGAAACGGGTGGCGATAGAGGTTACAAACGGATGAAATAGAAGAAGAGACTTTTACTCTCAACTTTTCGCCAAATTCAGAAAGATCAATGACGTTAGGCAGCAGCAGATATCTATCTTGTCGAAGCACTGCCATTTAGGATGGGTGGATGGGTGCTTCGCGTTACCCTTTCAAAGTGGACTCGTTTTTCTTAGCCGTCGGTTAATAAAATCAACTTGCCAGTGGTTCTTACAGCCGTCCACTACCACACCACCATCTAACGTAAATGGAGACGACAAACCCGAAGTGGTATAAAGGAGTTTTACCAACTCACTCGTCGGAAAGTGGGCAAGAGAGAACATGGAAAAAGGAGGAAGGGAATAAAGCCTCCGGTAAACGTTTGCTCCGGGTGAATTTATGTTTCCAACTCGCGGGGGATCGCGCGTATTTCATTGGCTTGTAGAACATAAAGAGGAAGGACGAAGATAGAGAGAGTGTGTGAGAGAGAGAAAGTGTGGCTAAAAGGGAAATTCCGTGAGTGCTAGGCCATACTCGATTCTTCCTATTGCCATATAACACGGTTCAATTGTCAACTGTTTTACTGTAGCAATGAAAATTACCCGCGCTCGCCTCGTATATTTGAATTTTGTTGTATTGTCATCAACAATTTGATTGTTTCAATCGATGAATACTCGAACCAATCCGAATACATGTAGATATATTGTTATGAACACACCTGCGCAATCAGTCAATTTCATCCTTCATCGGATAGCTCACTTGAACCGTTGATAATCATCAATACATCAAACGATACATAGTGAACTAATAGCAATTTGAGGAGTAATTGAAAAAAAATATCGGCCTCATTCAATTTCTTAATCAAATTCGTCACGATAATCAATATGGAAATTCGTATGCTCACCTTGCCAGTGGCTCCTGCTTTGTAGAGAGGTCCCATAATTACATGATCAGTGGGGCAGCCATTTGAATCAATGAGGGTAATTTCGCTGGAGTCAACACCGTCCATAGCAACCAATTCACGGACGAATATTTCATATGGACTGTTAATACCAAGAATTTCAAATTTAAGTGCAAGTGGATCACCCACTTCGGCAGATGGTACATCCTCATTGCCATTTCTATCTGTTATTTTCATTGCGACATTCGGCGAATCGACAATTACTTCCTCAAATAATGCTGGTGTAATATCACCCTGGACACCCAAGTCGACTTCGTTGGAGACCGTCTTGTTGCTAAGATCGTATCGGCATGTGACAGCAAGTCCAAGATCTGAACTGGTCACGATCGTGTCGTGGTGTTGAATTACAACATCGTTTAGATAATGGCCAACACCTTGTGATCTCACATTGCATTCAAGATCATCGTATGCCATACGCAATTCGAATTCCAATTCACCTTTTATATCTTTAACGCACGAATTCGGCGAACCCTTTGCGTAAACTTTTCCATTAAACAATTTACTTGTTTGAATTCGCGCTACCATATCACCGGCACGACAATCAATCGTCACGTTATAGCAAGAACTTAATTCATAAGTTGCAGCATCAGGTACTTCCAAATACGGATCCTAAAATTAAATAGGAATCATTTGTTAATAAAGATGGCTTCGTTTGATATGTCCAAGTTTCCTTAATTAACTTACTTGGATGTCGGACAATGTAGTTCTTGCATGATGACTCAATCGGCATATCATGTCACCGGTATCTCCGTAATCATAGGAATGACAACGGAATGGCGAATTAAGACAGAGCTCACGGCACTCGTCCGAATTAGCAACGTCTTGATGAACAGAATCGACAGTTTTGAGAATACGACCAGTGAGCTTCTTGAATTCACAAAGTTTCACTGGCTCGTCGACACAGTGGTTCTCTAAGTAATTAAAACGATCGGAAGTTTGAAAGGCATTTGAGCCGGCAACTGTTAATCGATCCATGTCCGAGAGTTCGCACTCCTTCGTAGCATTTGCATAATTGGCAGATCTACGTTATAACAAATAAAAAATAAACAAACAATTAAGTATCGTTAATGAAAGGAAATCATTCAATTATTTCTTATTTTTTTTTTACGTTTAGTTACACATTGTCTGTTGTGTAAATTGAGTTTATATTCACGATTTAACGAGGTAAATTCTTATTTCCATTTTTTATATTCATTATTTCATCGCTGGAGATAATTGAGTTGAAATAAAAAAAAAACAATTACTTTAACTGAGGAAATGTCAATGTCATTTTGCAACGAACATTAATGCAAATGTCTACTGCACAAGTATGAAATAAAAAACTGAAAATTCTATGACACACAGCTACAATGTATATAGAATTATATACTTTAGCAAATGGATAAAAGAAAGACATAAACTAACAGATCGCGTGTTGTGATCTCGCGAATCTCTTTTGCGCTTCTCACAACGTCGCGTGCCGCGCACTCAATAGTTAAAAGAGTGATAAAAAAAAAAATTGTTTGAAAAAAAAAAATCAAACAAAATAGAAAATAAATTAATAATACCATAGGATAACAATTTCCGCGATGGTATCATTGTATTTTCTTTCAAACATTTTATTCTCCACAATATTAATTCTCAATTTAATTTCTACAATATATTTATTACTATATCACGTAAGAATTCTTATATTTCCAATAAATTACGCACAATACAAATTCATCGAGCTCACATTACACAACATCTCATATTGCATTAACTATAAATCGATTACATAATATTTCAATAGAAACGTTGACATAATTTGTAATCGCATTTATTTTACACAAATTTAAAACATTATGAAATATATATTACAATCGGAATAATATTTCAATAACGAATGATAAATATATTTTTTTTTTTCTATCGAGTTAAGTAATAATATATATTACTGCACGATATGGTGTTTGCATGACGCCACCGTTAGATAGCGCTGTATCGGCGGGCGCAATGAACTTACGGATACTTCACTGATTAACCAAACGATACACTCGCACGAATGCGGGTACAATAATATATAGTCGATCGGTGTGAATAATAGTCATTTATTTTTCTTTATCATTTTCCCCGTATGTTTCTTGTCTTTATCATGACTGTATATATACATAAATAAATATAGTAATACATGATAAAGTGCCCTGATCTCTTCGAAATCACGGGAACAAAAGATGTCTCTCCCTTTTGCTCATCCAACTTTGTGTAAACCTCGAGGGAAATTTTAACCTCGCCAAGCGGATGTTAAATGTGAAGTTAACTTCAACGAGAACACAGTACTAACTCGTTTCATATACATATACATTTTTTTTTCTCTTCACATTAAACTCTTTTTATACTTTTTTATATTATTTTTATCAATGTTGTTTTCATTCTATCTTATTGCTATTTCTTTTACGTTTCAATCTTATTTCTTCCTCCTTTTATTAAACAATCCAAGTGCTTTTGCAGCTGCTTTTCATTCACTCGCTTTTATTCCAACAAATTATTTTTCACAAATGTCATTCGCAAAGGCAAAAAAAAATTTTATGTATATATATGTATTTTATATGAAATGAAACAGTAGAGGAATGGTGAAATAAAAATATAATAAATAAAGAAATGGATGAAAAAAAAAAAAATTGAATGAATGGGTTGGGAAGAGAATGATGGTAGAAAAGAATTACAAGTCGTTTGCCCCGCTGCATCTCGATGAATCTCAAATTATTCGTCTTGTACTGAGTTTTACCGCAGTCCTCTACCACCATCACCACCACCTCCACCAACAGTAGCACCAACTACCTCCCCATTCTCTCAGCTCTTTCACCCTCGTTCAACTGGCGTTTGTGTCTCGTCGATTCCAATACTAACTTCAAGCACTCTCAAGTAGACGGTTCACTATATTGCCGCGTCGTACTGAGGTTGCCTCTTGCATTCGCGATTATTCTCACTACAAATACTCAGTTATATAGAAAATATATATACACACTATTACATACACATATAAATATATAGACTATGCGCTTTTGCTCATTCTCATTCGTTTCATTCATTCTCGATACCTTTTAGTTTTTTTTATTTTCTTTTTCTCCACTCAGAATTTCGCATTGTGTGAAAATTGTTGCGCATCCACGCAGATATTCAAACATATTTATAAATATTAAAATTCACATTGGTATTTGAAAATTTATTCACTGAATTATAAATAATATAATGTAAAATATAATAAATATGAAATTCAATTTGGTAATATTATACTATGAAAATTAAATATTTTATTTATTCGCGATTGATTAAATTTAAAGACATAATTCACGAGTAGTTAATTATAATAAAATATTTATTACAAAATTATTAATTACAATTTGAATAAATATTAATTTCATTATTCTCCCATTAATTTATTTATCATTCGAATTTTTTTATACTATAAATAAATGCATGGATTCATCTTGAACATATTTTTCCGTTTGCTCTAGCACGACAGGAAAAAAAAAAAAAGTAACATAGAAGCCACTCACCGTCCCCAATTTTATTCACAAAAATATATTCCTGCCCTTTTGCTGAAGATATATTGTCTCTCACCCAATCCCTTGATGTATTACTCTCTTGTTTCTCAACTCTCCTCCCACACTCACCCAAAGTCTTACACAATATATACATACAAATGTAACTCCTATGCCAACTTATATGTATACATTTAGTAAGCCCTCTTTCAAGTTACGAAGCATATGCAAAATTCACTCTCATTGAAAATTTCTCAAGTACATTAACTTGATTTAAAGTTTATTAGAACATAAATTATCTAGCTTTTCAATATTTAGAATACTCATAACATTATAAATTCTTAGTTCACGGTTATTGTTTAACATTTAAGGATAGAATATTTTAATAATTTACAAAGCAAAGTCGTGTGTATGACAAATAATTCAATACAAATTAAGGTATGCATACATAGGTATTATTTATAGGTAAACAAATATAAATATACAGTGATAGACAAAACATATGTTTTGTCTCGTTGATAGTGTTAGTGTGTGTTGGCCACGATGTAATTATACGATAAACTTAATGTACGGTTGTCAGGGTAACCCCAGCTGGTGGCACCACCACCATGGTCGAGACTTCAGGTCGTGAGAGTAACAGGTGCTTCGAACTTTGGTACACGTTATAACTTGTCTGTGTGTAGGGTATGTGTGTTGCTGTAGTGTAGTTAAATGTACGATGTCTCTGAGCTTTTGCTTTTCTCTTGCCTGGTGTATACTCGATAAGAACATCCGGGTGGACCATCTAAAATTTATGTCCTCAAATGTCACATAGCCAAGTGGTTACGGTAAATAATATCGAGCTTGTCTGGACGAGCGAAATAATATAAATTCACAGAGTGATTTGTTTTTATTGGCTTTTAATTAAAGTTTTATTTAATTTGATAAATTTTTCGGTGGATATAACTGTATTGATAGCTGGTTTTTGGAATTTATTTTAGTTATTTTAGGTCAATAACTTTGTGAAATGAATTTATTGGTTGATATTTTTATTAAATTCCCAAGGCACGATTGCTTTGAGGCAAATGAATTTTATAACGTGGGTAATTATTTTTTTTTTAAAATATGGAAATTATTTATCGTGGCTTTTGTTGAATTTTTCGTTGATTATTAAAAGGTGAGGGAGAGCGTTGAGTGTTTATTTATAATTTTTTTATTGATGACGAATTGTTAAAAAAATATTTCGTAATTTTTTTAATTGATAATTTTCACGAATGTGAGAATTATTTTATTTGTATATTTATTTTTTAATTTAAAAATTATTACACATTATTAAATATAACAAATTGATGCATTTCTTTATGTACCAAACATGTTTACATCAGTGTATAATAATATATGATAATGCAATGAAATGGATATTACACTTTGTGATATCAAGTTTTATCAGCAATATTGTATCTCAAAACTAACGGCGGATGATTGCGAATTAATTACTTATATCAAAACCAATTTGCATATGTAAATTAATGGCGACCCATAGTCGCCAGTGGCGCGTACAATTATCTCATCAGAAAAAAAAATAAATAAATAAGAAACTAAACAAAAAAATAAAACTAAATTACACAAAACAACTCTCAGATTCTCAGACGATAAAAATTGTTGATTCACTTATATAAAATACATTTCATAATTACTAAATTAAAATTGAGTGGCATATGGTAATTTATACCTCCCAACGTATGAGTGACATAAAATTTTTCAATCATAAAAATAATTATATACACTCTCCCCCAATAAAATAAAATAAAAAAAATAAATGACTACGTAACTAACTAACTAACTAAATAGATGAATAATAAAATGAAAGTAAATAACTGAAATTGAATATTAAATTTAATAATCAATTCAATAAAAAATATTTTAAACTGCACGATAAATATTATGCGGGACATTAATTTTCGTGTGACAAAACGAATAAGGTAAAAGAGGAAGTGACATTCAACAGTGTTATAGGAAGAGACAAAATTTATATACATATACACCTACATATACATATTATATTGCGCACGAGTCTTGAGAGCGCGCACGGTAGCACGAGGAGCGATAAAGTTGTATCTATCTTGTGGTTATCTTCGTCGTAATTCTTGCGAGTCGTGTCGCGCAACGACGGCATGCGAGAATGGAACGGTCAGTATATATATTTTAATGGTCGCATTTCTGCACCCATGCACACCAAGAAAGACTGGATGAGAGAAAAGGGTCACTTCTCTTACCTACCCCCACGACCAACAACGTGCTGTAACCCAACTAAACGACATACATGTACGAGTATATGTGTTTTATATTTTACATTCGCCGCTTTATGTAGGGAAGTTAAGTGTCTACATATTATGTATTTTTCCACAAACGTTTTGGTTTATAATATTGATTTATTTCATGGTAATTAAATTCACGCGCAGTGCCCGATGAATTACTATTAAATAAAAATAAATTGAAAATAATATTCGAGGTGAAATAAAAATATAAAAATTAAAAAACTAGCTGAGGAAGTATATTAGTTTACTCTTGCTTATTGTACGGCTTGTCTTATTTTATATTAAATTAAGAGAAAAAAAATTTATATACATGTAGATAAATCCTTCATCATTTATTGTATGTAGTACAATAGATTGCTGTATGTATGTAGCTTTTGTTCGTGATCTGTATGGGGGGATTTTTTTTTTATTTTTATTTTCTGACAACACAAATGATGTCGTGTATGAAAAGAAAAATACGATAGTCAAGATCGCTAATTAAATTTTACATCTCTTCATATTTTATTTTATTTTTTCTTCTTCATCTTTAGCTTTTCTTCGGGGGGTTTTTTTTTATCATGAATTTTCCACTAACCTTTCACTAGATTCTGGCGCGCACTCTTTACTGCCTCGTCTTCTCTGTTTAATACTGCGTTTTTTTTTTTCCCCCGATGAATCCACGCGCTCAAGTGGAACGCAATTAACGTTTGTCAGCAAAAAAAAAAATTGGGAATAAAAAAAGGATACGAAAAATGGAAGGAAAAACTAGGCGGTGCTAGGGTGACATTTACCAGTGCGCCACTGCGAGGACAACGAGTCGACCGCGCTTTAAACTTTCCTTATTACGATCCACTCTCAACGACGAGTTTGGCATTCATCGGTCGAGGCGCGTGCGAAAGAACGATCGTGCTTGGATGAGTTTTGATTAAATATTCTTGATAATGCTAAAGAAAAGAGATATGGAAGATATGAAAGAGAAACAGAGCGATAAGAAAGTAAGAGAAAAGGAAGAGAGAGGTTAGGAAATAGTTATAATACTATGGACTGTCGTGAAGAAGTAAGAATGGAATTTAATATAGTTGAATGAATAATTTTCATAAAGTATGTTTTCATAAAGTATACAGATATACATTTAAGTTGGAGGGGAAAAAAAAAAATTAATCATATTCTTGTGATATATAACTAAGTGATTCAGTAGTGAAGATAATAATAAAATAATAATTTGAAAAATAAATTCACAGTGGGGGAGGAAAAAATTTAATTGATAATAGAGAAGAAAAATAAGAATCATAGAATTTTCGTTTGGTAATTATTAATTGGTTAAGAGTGCGAAAAATAATTTGATAATTTTTTTTTTTATTTTATATCTTCAGTCATTTTATGATAAAATATATGACATGTCAACTTTTTTTATTTTTTAATTTTTTTCTGAATTTTTAATTGTACATTTATCTAAATATAAAAATTTATTTTTATACATTTATTTTTTTTTTCTAATTTTCACATACGCAAATATTATTATAACAATTAAAAATATCTGAAGGGGTTTGAGAATAATTCGTGATGATGATGAATAAACTTAGTGTATACATTTAGGAATTATTATATATTTAAATTTGACATTGTGGAACTTTACTGAATTGTCAGGCTATTGTCATATCACACGTTGAAAATGCTTTTGGTGATTCTATATGATGAAAATGAACATGGCCATTAGGTTAACTCGAATGTCACAATGTCCCAAACCATCCACTTGAGTGTTATATACGTATACATATTTGTATGTCCCTACTGACTGTGTTTTGGTTAAATGAACGTCGGTCGATTTACATTTGGTGCCAAAGGTGGGATAAGGGCTCGTGTGTGGTATACTATTGCGGTTTACGAGTATCTGTTAGCACCACAGGACCGCCCATGGTCCTTTCTATAAGCTCTATTGGGGTAAAATTCTCAGGGGAGTATTGCTATGCTCTTTGATAAATCAATATTGATTTTAGTTTAGAAATAAATCGAAAATATAATTCAGGAAAATTATCCTCAAAGTTAGTCACAGGTTTATTCATAAAACTTTTTTATTTTTTTTTGTACGATCGAGGAAGAATACGAGAATTTTGTTGTCGTATCGCGTGGGAAAAATAAAAATTGGGGACAAACTATTTTAATTATTATGTAGGTGATGGGAAAGTATTAAAAACAAAGAATAGAGAAAAAAAGGAATAAAAGTAAAAATGTAAAGAATAAAAAAATTAATGTGGTGTGGCAAATATCCAAATTATTTTTATTCCTGTCTCTCGCTGGGAATGCAAAAATGCTACGGCGATTATAAAATAATTATAACCCGCAGTAATTAGCTTTTACGGCATATTCGCCGAATGCCAAATGTCACGAAATGTTTTTGGACATTTTTCAAATACAGAAGGATAATTTATTTTTTTTTTTTCTTTAGATTTTATTACATTGTTTTAATTTTTTATTCTATGGAATTTTTATTTTAATTCACTTTTTTATTTTTACTACTAATGATTTTTGCGGTGCGTGTTGGGAAAAACGTTCATTTCATGTAATACATATTAATAGTTATGATGCAAAATCTATGTATTATTCCGTGGGTTAATTTAAAATTCATCTAGATGTATTTGCATAGGTTCTAATAATGTTATATCGTCCACGTGTATAAATTTCCATCAAAACATTTTCTCTTTCACTGTCAAGAACCTTTGACGTATGTGCACGTTAACTTGTAATCAAAATAAATGTATACTTATTTATACATGCAAAAGTGGGCCGAGCATTAGGTTGTAACATATTTGAATAAACTTTCAGATGAAAGAACATTTTTCTTGTAAATGTAAATAAAATAAAATTTAAAATAAAATAAAAATAAAATAATTTAAAAGAAATAAATTGAAGTACCTGCTTTACACATATGTTTTCATTCAAAAACCAACATTATGTGCAAAAGCAGAAAATAAAATAAGCAAAAAAAAAAATACGTAATAAAAATATATATAAGTAAATAAATATACAAATAAATAAATAAATAAATAAGAGTGTATAGAATAGGAAAATATTGGCTATAACTTTATAAGTTATATATTTTCTGTTGCTCGTTCTCCCTTCGACTTGCGTTTTACCGGAAAATATGCGAGGCAAAATACATATGTCAGGAGTTCGATCGGAAAATAAATGAAAAACACGTCTGATTCCCTAGACGCCTTTTTTTCTCATGGTTGCTCTACTCTCTCGGGGAAATTTTTACTACATACATATACTTCTAGATAAATATACACATGTATATATGTAATGTTCGCTTGTCGTGGGGCGTCGCCAGCTAAAACGAAACGTTGGCAATCGATAGTCATTTCTACGTCGAGCACAAATTCCTCGCATAAATCAGTCGTATAATAATTTATTGTCTCTGATCATTTTACCTATCCGCAAGATCAGAAAAATATATACAAAGAAGAGAAACGCCAGTAAAATATTCATATTATAACAGAAAGAAGAGGAAGGAAAAAAAAAGTAATAATGAAAAAATAAAATCTTCATCGAGAAAGTGAAATAATGTCAAAAAAACTGCGTGAGCGGAAATTTCGAATGAGATGAAATAAAAAAAAGTTCTAGTGATTGGGAGAGTAAAAAAAATATATATAAAAATGACATTGAATAAAGGAATCGGATGAAAAAAAAAATAGAAATGTATAAATAAAATTAATAAATGGTGAAAGACTAAAAGGAAAAAAATATATGAAACAAAGAGAATGTATATACTTTCGGTCGAATTAACTGCTTCAATTGAGAAGCAAAGTCTGCAGATGGCTGGTGAAAATCACGGTTTTGCGCGTTTGTACAAATACAATCAGAGACTCCCACACGCCGCATTTTATTTTTCCTCTCTGCATGTACGGATACATAACTGCGAAATCTTTTCAAAGAGCTACACGCGTTGGTTGTACGTACAGAAAGAGCGGTCATTGCACATGAGAGAAAGAAACGGAAGGGTAAAAGAGAGTATGTATACATTTGTATATATAAGTGTGAGAGAGATTATATGTATATGGGGATACGCGAGAAACAGTTTGCCAACTCGTTGAACGAAACTCGGGGAACTGTTGTGCAATGGTGGCTCCACCATGCGGATAGCAAAAGTTCTCGTGATTCGCTAGCTCGTACACGTTTCGCTGCGACCAAAAAGGATTGCACTTACCTTATACTTTTTTTTTTGTATGTAATATACATTGCGATGAATGCGATAGAATTCATACCCGTATATCTCTGTTGAATAAACTCTCACATATTTATATTCATCCATTTGTATACGTTTATTTATATTATTTATTTCTCTCGTCTATCGAATATTATTCCAACGGTGTGAGGGTAGATTAAAGTGTGTAAGGCGTTGATGTTATACAATATCATCTTTAGATATATATTTATTTGCTTGGGGATAAATGTATATAAGAATAAAAGCGCATCGAACCCGGTAGTGATGTAAACTTGGCAATTGTACGTTATATTGTTATACATATCGTTCTTGTATATAGCTTCATCTGTTTGTCGACTATCTTTTTATGTGTTATACACTCGCCTCGTGCTGTTATGCAATGTATATTATTGATTTGTGTGTCGAGATAAATATGATGAAATATTTTATTGATTTGAAGAGGAAAAAAAAAATGGCAATGACAATGGAACGATATTCGAATTTATTATTGATAGGGATTTAAAGTTTTTCGTTTTTAATTGAAAAATTGTGCTAAATCGAAATCATAAAATATTGCATGTGAATATGAATGTAGAAAATAAATAAAAAAAAAAATTCTCGTGAATTTAAATCGTAAAATATCGCGATAAATTGAGATATTGAAATAATTGTATGTCATTGACGTGGAAAAATAGTCAAAATATATTGAAACAATTC
>JAQQBR010001835.1:1598302-1608837 GCA_030347285.1 Microctonus hyperodae
AAAAAATGATAAAATGCAAAAATATATTTACATCAATTATAATTAATTAATAATATTACAAATAAGAAAAAAAATTCATAAACATCGAATAAAGTCACGTTGATTAAACAACATTAAGTTGAATCATATTTAATATATACCTATATATATATATATATATACGCATCTCAATCACTAACTGACTTGAAAGACGCGTAAGTTTTCATGTCAAGATTGCTAAGATGAGTCTACATCGTTTCGCTTGGCCGCTGCTCGGTGGCGGTTTAATCGAGTTTGAGTATAATTCAATTCGACCCCTTGGGCTCGAACCTAATGCTGCCTGCGGTGGCACGAGCTACTATACATGTATGTATAGTTACAATTGCACAGTGTATGGCTTTTTCTACTTTATTTTCTTCACTCACATTTTTACCTTTTGTCATAATTTTTATTTCTGTATTTTTCCTATCTCTTCTATCCTTTCGTTTATTTTATCACTCGGTAATCTATTCGCGGTAAAATAATAAAATTATACTGACTATAGAAGATTGATACAAAGTGCACATTAATACATAATGTGAATGTGTGTGTGTGTTTATACGTATTGGTTACTAAGTCTATTTTTATTTTTATAATTCCAACTCGAAGCTTCGTATCTGTGTCGTCTTTATGGCATTGATCAATGTCACAGAGGCTTGCAGGAAAAACATTCCTCTTCTACTGATGGATGCGCATGAATGCCGATCATGTTTGTAATGGTATATATACATGAACAAACTTGTTTATTGATACATAATGGTATGATATAAAAGTGTAAATGAATGAATAAATGAATGAGCAAATAAATAAATGAATAAATAAATAAAATATATATTCGATAATTTTCGTATAGCAATTAATGTTAAGATAAACCTGAGATATTGGAAATTAAATTTTATTTATTATTAATACGATATAAAAATAATTAATAACAATAGAAAATATTATAGTTCAGTTAAAAAATATTATTACAAATAAATGATAAAATATTCATTGTAAAAGTAATTTTATTTTTCAATTTCTGTGAAAATGGAATCGATTAAATTCTCAGGGTGAAATTTTATTATATAAAGTTCTTGGTAAATATGAGAAACCGAGCGAATAAATTGCATCGATGGCGCATCTTTACTTTATTATGTGTATTGAGTGCAATGGGATTTTTACCGATTTACATTTGCCCTTGTAATAAAAGGAGGCATCAAGGAGAAGTTGAATAAGATGACGAGCAGTACGTTGAATTATGGTAGTGAAAGGAAGATGGATAGAAAGGATGGTGAAACTAGTAGTAGTAGTAGTAGTGGCTTTAGAACCAATAGTACTAGCAGTAGTGATAGGGTGGAGCCAAATGCCAAGAATCAAGGCAAGGATATATGTAAGAGGTAAATCGAATTACATTCGATGGGATGGACGGAATCATGCGCGACTGGGCTACGATCCAATTCTACCAAAAGTGTTTACCAACCACCGAAACGTTCCCTCTCGCCCTCTTTTATACATTAGGTATCAGCTACTACCACCAGCATCACCATCAATCTCAACGAAATGCTATGAAAAATGTGTTTAAATACAAAGTGATTAGATAAGTAGATAAACCAATAAATAACATTGATAAAAAAAAAATTATTTAATTCGGAAAATAAATTATTCTAGCATTAAAAGTTCTTCATAAATTTATTTAATCTCAAGTTCTCGTTTCACCGGAAGTGCTTAATATTAATCGAACAACTGGATAAAAAAATTTTTTAAATCCCCCATAAACTTAATAACACCCTCTAAAAATTAGAATCTAAAATAATTATTTTCCATGAATATTACAATAAAAAAAAAAATTTAACTACAACATAATAATATCCGCAATATAATTGATAATCTTCCTTATATACAAGATAGGTAAAATTTTAAATAAAATTATAAAACAAATTGAAATTATTTCAATTTTAACACATAACAATACCGCCATATGAAAAATAAATGATCAATCATTTACCAATTATTTATTTTTCTCTATTATTATTACTCTCCCATATCTCTACAATTTTTCATTCTCTTTCATCTTACTCTTTTCAATCTTTTTTCTCATACATATAAATAAACATATACACATATATATATACATCGATATTCATTGGCGCCGCGGCAGCGATACACATAATAAATAATAAGTCACGCATACAACGATCGAGAAGAAGTTTAAGAACATGCAAAATCATTGTAGAGTCATTCGAGATATACTCGCCCTTATCGCTGTTCACTCTTTGGCCATTTCATTTTATCTATAACGATATAAAATCGAGTTAAACGTATCAACCGGTTTTATCTTAGCGTATGGCAATATGTATACATGAATACCATACATATATAAATATCTATCCCATGTATAAATACATATATATATTTGTTGTGGTGTGGTATCGTAAAATACTTTGGTATTCCATGACTTAGACGAGTTAATAATAGATAAAGGTAACATGCATGATACAGCAAACGCACATGCATTCCAAATGTGTTTTAGCATTGAAATATATATATACATACATACACATATTGATATGTATGTATATATATATATAAATACAAAGCACATCATCGTGTACAGCATTTGTGCGGTCCGTTACATCCATAATCTAATGAGAGCAAACTGTATATAATAATCATGTAAAAATAATAATATAAAAGTTATGATGTTATATTATATGTTTACATTTATATACGTAACTGTTTGTTATCAATAATATTTATCGTAATAGAATAAATAAATATTTATTAATTTAATTATTTATTTATTATGGATTTATTTCGTGGGATTTAATATTTTAATTTAGGTTTAATCGATTTGTTTTATTTTAATTTTTTATTTTTTTTTTTTGTGGATCAGTTATTTGTGTAAACGAGTTGTTAATGCGAGTTTGGATATAATCAGCTGTGGTGTATTTTAAGAATTGTAATTTAGCATAAAATAGTAGTAAATCAGGTCTTGAGTGAAATAAAAAAAATAAAAAAAATTGTTGAATGTTGATTAACAGAAAACCGGTATGTGACTATGGGTAACATGTACACAGATGGGTGTATAAATATGTGCGTTGGGTTGGTATGTGTGTAGGGGACGATTGAAACTTCAATTACTCGTTCGTTGACGCGCCAACAACGTAAAAAATATATATGTGTATTTATATGTAGGGAGATATACAGTGAAAGAGAATGATGAAAAAAAAAAAATGGGGAAGAATAAAAAAACGAAAATTGAAAAATGAAAAAAAATAAATAAATAAAATATCTCTCGGCAAGAATTTATGTACTCGGTAGATAGAATGCGTGCATGTCATGACTATCTCTCGTTACTATGCGTTATGCTTAACGTATTAAGCTTCAGTACATAGGTAGGTACATGAACATGTTTGTGTATGGATATGTATTTGTGTATCGTCGTCATACATGAAGAGTTTTGTGCGGGAGTAAAGATCGTGACAGGATAAAATATCTCTTGATGACAATATTTATATTTATATTTAATATTGTGAATTATGAGAATTTTTATTTTATAATTTTCATGTGAAATTTTATATTTTATTATTTTTCATTTAATAATTTTTTAGTGTTTTTAATTTTGCTGAAAGCAATCGCGAATATTTTTTATTATAACTAGTTCAAATTTAAGAGGAAAATAAATTTGTAAATTTGATTAATTTTTTTTTTCAACAAATTAATTAATATTTCATTTTATAATATAATTATTGTGCTTTTTGTAATGAGTATTGTATTTAAATTTTAATTATATTTGATTTAAAAAAATATATTTTAAATTGCAATTGATAGGGAAATTTATATTTCCATTTATTTGCGATATTATGATTGTAATTTAATGAAAATATGTCTTGGAAATATATAAATTCAAATGGAATTAACTATACCGTCTCGTAAACTGTTAAAATACAAAAAAAAAATTATGATGAAACAATTATTGATGAAGCTGCGAGGCAAATTGCAATGCATTTGTGGAACAAAATGGTTAAGAAGATGGTGGGGAAAAAGGGAATAGCTATGAGAATGAAGTCGATGGTATGAAAGTTGTTATGGGCTCACAGCGGGTCTTTCATCTGTATATATCTCTTTCACATTCTCTTTTTATTTTTTACCTCTCTTTCTCTTGGTCTTTACTTCACTAGTTTCTCTCTGTTCCAAGCAATATCAGTGAGACCGGTTGATTTTCCTCTTCTAAACGAATAGAGAAGAGTAGGCGAATGAACAAGGTGGGGTGTAAGGCTAATTTGTCTCAACGACGACGCTCTCGTATAACGAAGAAATTACTGACGGCTGTTGGCAAAGTGACGCCATCTTCAACAGCTATTTACCTTTTTATTTTATTTATTTATTTATTTTTTTTTCCTCTGTTAAATTTTTTTTTTCTCTTCTGCAAGTTTTATATTATTCATTTACAGACTCTTTTATATACAAATTAAAACTGAAACATTAAAAGCTTTATGAATGTACACATTGTGTAATAAATTATTACTTATGAGTATATATTATTTTTTTAAATTTTTTATTTTGAATTATTTTATACACAGAGTGTTTTAAAAATTTTACAAATCACGAAATAAATATTAGACATTATATTTAATAAATTCAAATCGATTTTAATATTTAAAAAATAATTTATACAAAAAAAATGAATTGAAAATTATTTTTGTTATTTTTATGATATTAATATTTTTAATTGACCTATTGGAAATTATTATTGACACACGGTAAATAAATTAATAATTTTTTTTTTTTGTTCTTTTAATTTCAATCGTAAAATAATTTTAATTCAATTAAATATTTAATTGACAGTTTTAAATATTTCAAGTGGTGTTATGTCAAATATTATTTCAATGTTTGGATATAATAAAAAATTATTATATTTACGTTGAAAATTCATTTTATATGGCGGCAGATTTCGCTCACAAAACGGATTTAACGTCACGGTACTGGTGCAATTTCGCATTATCCATTTGAACATTCGGCATTGTGCGAGTTTCATGTATGTATATTATGCCTCGTGTTCGTTCCGCCTCTTGGCACGACATACGCGTTTGCCGCTTGTACGTGAATACATATATATTTATATTCATCTGTATATAGTGGCTATGCGCGCGTAGAAACGTGCTTAGAAGCATGTTTTGCGGTATAGCTATCCGTACAAACGTATATAATACGAATAGATATGTATGTGTTGGGATCATTTACATGTGTTTCTGGTCATGAATCCCCCATACAACCATGGTACAACGCCAAACAGCTTCATAAACGTTTCGGTAAGTTAACAAGGATTGTTTTGTGGTTTTCCAAAACATTTAATCATCCAATTTAACATTATTTATTTTGGATAAAATAAAAAAATGTTTTCATTATTTTATTCTTCATGATAATATTTAATTAATTAAATTGATTTATTTTATTTAATTTTAAATTTATTACATGCAATTTTTCTCTTGACTTTTTTTTTTATTTTTTATATTTATTGATATTTTTTATTCAACGAGTAGAGAATTTACAAAATTTTGTATACATTTTTAATGGTAATTATAGAAATAAATCATCGTTGGAGAAAAATAATTTGTATAATATTTCATATCGGAATTCATGTGAGAAATTGAATATGTATTAAAAATAATTTTTAACAGAGAAAAAAAAATTAAATGAAAATTTAATTCGAACCGTAAAAATAATATTCCATTTTTTATTTCAATTTTTATTATTGTATTTTAAATATTTTTACTATTTCGCCATTATTATTTCTCTGTGTGTGTATTTATTTATTTATTTATTTTTTTAAATTCTGCTTTGCGGTAACGAGCCATACGGTTTTTCGTTGCATGTTATATAACGAATATATCTACAGGAAATTCGTTGCCGTACGTGGCCGGAATTTCCTGGTTGGTGATCGTTCGCTTGCTATACCCGTAATTGAAACCCGTGGCAATCCCGCGAGTACGAATATCCAACCCGTTTCTCACTCACTCTTGCAAACAATCTCGCTATTTTTTTTTCCTTTTCATTTTTATCTACGTATTTTTTGACGTTATTTGTCAGCTCCTTTTTTTTCCCTTTTCTATTTTTATTTTTACGAAACGAAATCAGATTTCCTTTGACACTCGACGCGTCGAAGAGTACCGTGCATCAAGTATTATACGTGTATGTATCTACGGAAAAATATATACACCCACATGAATGCGTTGTTCGAACCAACAGAATTTTAATATGCATGTTGCGCCACTGTGGGCCCAACGCCCGTCACATTTATCTATTTTTTCACGAGCGTCTATACACTATCGTAAACCCATTCTCATCGTCCACTTTTCATTCCCAATTTGTCTAATTCATTCTCTTTCACCAATCACATTCATCGTCTGTGTATCCTATCCGTTGCCAGAAATTTTTTTTCCATCACATAAAAAGATATCAGTCCAAACGAGAATAAAAAAACACAACTCAACACATCAATAAATTGAAAGAAAGAACAGAAAAAATTTTACGAAACAACTGGAAAAAAAAATTTATTCAAATTTATTTATCATAACTGTACATGTCATTATTAAAATATTACACTGTCGAAACAAAAACTTGTAATGAATATAATATATAATCAAGTACAGATCAAAAAAAAAAATTAATAATAATTGAGAACAGATGAAAAAAAATTTTTTTTTGTTGGAATTAAAATTCACAACATGCTCGCTCGGTTATAGATTCAACCCAAAAATTAATATGCAGACTATTCACTGTATACAGATGACTATATTTATAGATATGGAATTTAATATGAATTAACTATTCTACAAAACTTGACGTAGCAGAATGAGCATGCATTCACCTGGGTATTATTGACAGTTCAGGTATATACATATCAAAAGCATATATGCTAACACGGGATTTATTCCATTAACTCTCTGGCTGTGTTATATATAACTGAATACATATATTATGTATATACATCGATGTGTAGATGTGTTTCATGTGCGTTTATATGTGACGAACGGTCGCATCTCGTTCATGTTCATTCCCCTCGAGCATTTCCAACATTATAGTTAGGATATGTCAAATGCATTACGCGTACACGTGCACATGCGTTTCCAAATCTATGTTTACTGACGGATTAATTCACATTACGGTATTTCAACATTTGTCGGTAATTATTTTATTGAAGTAGCAGATATGTAGGTAGATAGATATTTAAATTGTTGAATATTATTATTAATTGTGCAGAGTACAAGAAAAAAAGAAAATTATTTGAAGGATATGTAATTTGTTAGATTTATTTCTTTGAATTGTTTTTTTTTATTGTGATTTGTTTGAGTGGTTTGAAAATGTTGATGTTAGTGTGGATAATTTTTTTATTGTATTTATTATAATTTTTTTGTGTGGGTTTTGTATGTAATTATTTTTTTTTATTGTTGATAAATCCCGTATGGTGTCAAGTGAGCGTAACGACCTTATACTTTGACGCGCCCCATTTTCAAAGTCAAGGTGACACATGGAGTGTTGTACGGTTTTGTGTGTGTATTGGGATGAGTGTTTTAGTTGTGAGTCATTTGGATTTTCTTATGGTTATTCATTCGATTACCGGTTTTTTTTTTTTAACTTTTTGCGTGGGTAAAAAATTATTTGTGTCATATGAGCAAAATTAAGTCAGGTGGGACCGTTATTGTATGACGTAAACATCAGGTTCACAGGCATTGGAATTTATTTTTTATTTGTTTTGTAATTTTGACGTTATCAGTTGAGCGATATTAACAGGATTGCAATGAAAAATGAGAGAAAAAAAAATTCATAAGCGATAAATGAATAAAAATAATTAAAGAAAATTATTAATTCTTTAAAAAAAAAAAATATTTTGTTCGATAAAATTTATTTACATGCATCAATTAATTTTTTTTTTGTGTTGTTTATTGTTATTAATAGTTGTTAATTTATATAAATACCATTTATACATTTTTTATTTTATGTTATTATTTATTTTTATTTATTTTTTTTCGTTATTACTTTTTACTGTTTAATGAGATTTTTTTCATCTTCGATTTCAATTATATCAGATTAATTTATTTTTCATTTAACAGCCGGTGATTATAGGCAATTTCGTAATCGATAAATATTTCTAATAAACAATTTTTCATAATTAAAAAAAAAAAAAAGACATTGAAAATGAAAAGAAAAAATATAAAACAACGAATAAATGTTACTATATTTGAGTAACGTGCTTCAACACGATAAGATTATATACATACATTTCAATTTTAATATAAAATTTTACAACAACCAACGTATTTTTTTTTTTCATCCATATCCACATAAATAAATTCTGGTATTTGTCTGTTCAATCGATACGACAATGTTTAACGCTGACAATATTATTATAGGAACAGAAAAAAAAATCTGTCTCACGTACATAAAAAAAAGAAAATAAAATAAAATAATATCTATAGATAGGACAGAACGAGAGACAGAATAAGAGAATATTTCAGCATAAATGTTATCATCGTACAACCATAACCTCGATTGTAGATATCAATTCCCATATAAACGAAATTTCCCATACAAAACTCAACGAAAAAAAAAATAAATAAATACATAAAAAATAAAAATGCAGATAATTTTAATAGCATTTCATGATATGTAAATAAAATTTACCATTCATTTTTCTTCACTTTTATCAATCAAAAATATTTTTTCTTCATTTTTTAAAATCATAAAAATTTCCAATTTCATCCCAAAACTCCGTTATATTTTTTTTTAACGAGTATACACTTTTAAATATACATATATACATATTTATTATCGTCATAAGACGCCGGGTGAAAGATAATAAACCAGCTCGAGCAAATCTGGAAAGTCCTTCCGGCCATAAAATCCCGTCACTTCACTTCACCATACACGTTATATATTCTCCCATGTATCGCAATAGCAAAATAAATCCCTGGGTCACCATCAATCCAAATACATTCACTAACTCATATCACACCATGATTACCATGCTTTTACATCACACCATAACACACCCATAAATCGCTCTTTAAAAAATACTCCCCAACCCCAAAATAAAAATCACCGAAACCTAAAATTAAATCCCAAAAATTCAACTCGAATTATCTTCTAAAAATTTTTTATTATTTAGTTTCAAAATAAATTTTATAACACCATACAAATTTCCCCACTTCAAAACCACATTTAACAAGCACTGAAATATAATTTCCATTTATTACCACATCAAAAACAAAATCATTCACCTCAACAGCAAATACTATTATTCCTCTAACAAAAATTGACAGCAAAATTACACAAAGAAAAAAAAAAACAAATTAAATAAATTCATGGTAAGACATTATTATACCCCAACTATACTATATAAGTGCGCTTGGTATAAGAACACACTTGGCTTCACCTTTGCCATATACTCGACAATCTCTTGCGTTATATAAGATGGTTAACGAGGGACATGGGTTAGTGAACACGCAGCGGTGCTTAACATAAAATCAACGTAACGTTGAGAGACAAACGATAGTGTATAGTTGTCGTTGCTTAAAGCACTAACAGTAATAATCTACATTATATACATATTATAAAAGGTGATGATACCATTGGGACGAATGATAACAAATCCATAAACTAACTAAAACATAAAACACGTATATAATAATATCATTCGTCATCATTAATAATAACATAATATTTTTCTCATCTTCTTCCTTCTTCTCTACTTAATATCAACATCAATCCAACAATATCTCACAGCATATTAAATATTTTAATTGCCTATCATCATGTACCGAAACATGCAACAACAAAGCATAACATTATTTCAAAATTACATTTGTTATTGTATCTCCTGCACGGTTGCACTGTAAATCAAGCTAAGGATTGAATCCCCACAGATCTTCATATACATTTTATTTATATTATATACATATACCATACATATATAAAAGCTTTCTTGTATCCCATAAGCAGACGCGTGCTCTTAACTCCGGGTCTTTCTGCGGTTATCTTATTCGACATTGACGCTGTCGCGTTGTGTCCTGGGAGAAAGCCAGGCCCTTCAATCCACTCTTCTCTTTTCTTATGCTATAAAATCCCCCTTTATATACACGGATATATATGTGTATGAATAAATATATAAATGTTTATATAGAAAACATGAATCCTCATCGTAGATGTAGTTGTATTTTACCGCGCAGTATTGCAGCATCACGACCCAATCCCCTTGGCGACCCCTGGACATATTTCCCATCTCATTGTATGCACGCGCGTATACTAGAAGAAGACTTTGTGTTCTTTTATATATTTATAATAAAATATATATGTGTATATTTATGTTTATATATTTTTGTGTAATATGTATTCGTCATTTTATCCAGTGGAAATCTCGTATTATATTGGGATATAATATTGGAAATGTGTGTATACAAATTGATGGAGTGGATGTATATTAGAATTTAATGGAATTATGTGTTTGGAATTTTTTAAATATTTATTCATTTATT
>JAQQBR010001835.1:1608937-1619914 GCA_030347285.1 Microctonus hyperodae
AAATATCGATACAGCACAAGCCAATGAAGACAACTATATAAAAAAAAAAAATAAAAATAGACGAATAGACATAAAAATAAATACATACATCTATGTATATGTACAACGATTGAACGATAAGAAGATAAGGAGGAAAGATGAGTGAAAAGCTCGCGCTAGAGAATGAAAAAGAATATGGTGTACGAACCCGCACTCGCGCGAGTTCTCTTGATGTCTTTCACCCAGCTGGCTGGCTCTTTCAGTCCAATCCTTATTTACTTTTCATCCCCCAGTCTCATTTTTCTACAATCTACTCGAGTAGACACAGAGGCTCTCGCCAAGTCTGCCACTCGAGCACACTAGTGTACAGTCAGAGTCGACAACCACCGCCAGTCATTCCCATACATATATACATTTTTTTTTTTCGTTCACTCTCACCCATTTTGTTTATATATATCTCTTGTATTTCTCCTTGTTCATTGCTTTCTCTTTCCTCAATTTCTTTCATTTCTTTTTTCATTTTTCTTCATCTTCCACCCGACATTATTTCTTTCGCATTCTCATTTCTTATAATTCCTTTTTTATTATTTTTTTTTCCTTCTTGTCTTTCATTCTTCTTTTTCTTCGGTTTTCGCAAACTCCTCTCTCAAGGGATCACTCTCTTTGTCGACGGGAGCTCTCACCGCAAGAAATAATAAACCATACTTCTTCTTACACCAGAATCCAATGTACCTCTCACTCATCCATTCTATTTTTTTTTTTTTCTTTCGCGTTTACTATATGTTAGCCAAAAAGGCACGTGACTGCCACGATGTTCCGTGATGTCTATCTCTTTTCGCTATGATAGAAAAATAATACAAAAGAAAATGATAAAAGAGAGACAAGAGGAAGAGGTTGAAGAAAGAAAAAAAATGAGGAAAACGGATCGATTCCTCGCCACTGGTCGTCTTGGACTTCTCTTTTGCTTCTTCTTCTTCTTCTTCATCATCCACCTCTGCTACCTATTTTTTATCGTTTATCTTTCGTTTTATTTTATTTATTTATTTATTATTTTTTTTTTCCATTATTCTGTTGTTCTTTTTCGCAATGCTGATACTCGAGTCACGTCCTGGTCGCCCGCAATGTGAGGAAACTTGACTGGCGGATTGAAGCATTATGCTATGATGAGAAATGAGTAAAGCGATAGATAGAGGAAGTAAGCAGTACTGTTACCTCATCTATGAAAGAATCAGCCAACTCGGCCATGGAGATAAAAATTCTTCAGACAAAAAAAATATTTTTTTATAAATAAATGTATGTGTGTGTAAATTTATATTGCACACTGATGATAATAGTGATAAAACATAGAATGGTGACAATTTAGATAAGTCATGTGACAGGATGACAGGATAAAACAGGTTTTTAATTGGCATAAAAATATCTTTTCATTTATTTTTCATTCTTGTTGATGCTATTTTTATTTTTGTTTAAATGTTTATACTGTATGAAGTTGGTAGGATATTATTAATTGGACAAATATAAATTGACAGAAGGGATAAGAAAATGATTAAATGTCTCTGATATATTTGAGTATGAGTATAGAAAAAATATAGAAAAACTTTTGTGATTATTTTATCGAGTTTTATTTATTGTTTTGTTCCATTTTTTTTTTTTTCGATTAAGAGTTTGATAAGTATAAATAAAAGATTAGATGTCGAGTGAATTTTTAATGCTCGTCACGTATAGAATAATGTTTGTGTAGAGTGTTGACAAAGGGAGGAAAAAATTTGAAATATTAATGTAGGTTGATAGTTTAAAAATACTAAAAATACAATACAGTAATAAATGTTGAAGAGCTTGGGAATTATTAATACTACTTGAAATATTTTTAGCAATTGATAATAAAAACATTTTTTCTGACATTTCAAAATTTTTAATGGAATAATTTAAAAATTAATTCAACTCTTTCTGCAAATTTTTTATTTAAAAAAATTTCTAACCCTTTTATATTCATTTTATTCTATTTACACCCATGGATAACAATTGTTGAACAACCATAATTTGCACTTTAATTATCCTCCCAATTATATATTGCATTTAATTACTTAAACTTCACCAAAAATGAAAAAAACAAAAAAATCCTCCCTCAGAATTTTCGCAGATACGTTTTATTTCATATTTATTTACTCTATTTTCCCTCCCCATTTTTTATATTATACATCCTGCTATTGTTTGCGTTACCTGCTGAAAATTTATGCATTAAAAAACTTTGATTATACACACCGCCAAAGTGTCATATAACGTCAATAATAAAAAATAAATAAAAACAATTTTTCCTCGCCTCTTTTTTGTTTCGTCTTTTGCCCATCAACTCTCCCCACAATAAAATATTTGCAACACGATATTTATATTAATTCAATTCATAACAACACACAAAAAAAATAATATTCCTTGTCTATTTTCTAAAAATAAATTTTTTATTCAATGCACTTCACTAAACAACACAAATATTTGTGTGAATATTCAACTAAAACCATTTGAATTTATTTTCACACACATCCAATCGCATCTGCATATAGGATACACATAGAGAGTCAAAGGCAAATGGAAACAGTTGCAATGCGGTTATAAGCTAACTCTAAAACATGTTGAAGCACGATCGGTATTCACGTCATTCTCTCTTTCCATATCTATCTCGCTCTTTCCCTAGTATACCCTTGTCAAAAGTTTCTGAATAGCGAGTAAAATAATTTGCTGCTTCGAAATGCCATGGTGCTAGGCTCCATAATCCTCTTGTCTATAAATATATATGTGTAACTGTACACAAATGTACGTGAATTTATTTATACACATATAAATTCATACATACGTATTCGTATAGATATTCTCATATATTTCATGGCTGTATGGTTTATGTGTATATAAAGACTAAAGGCAAACCAGAGCTTTTGCTATACAACGAAACCACCTAGCATGTGTAACAATATAATAATCTAACGCCACAACTTTCCTCAATTACATTCAACAACTGTAAAATTATCAGACATTTTGGCTTTATATTTAATTAAATATACAATTGCCAAATAGAAATATACAATATTTTAATTTATTATTTTATTCTGTTGTATTGTTATTTTTGTAATTGTTTTGTATTGTTTTCATTTTGTTTGCTAAGTGAGTCCACTTGACGCGAGAGTATACTTGGTAATTAATGTTTGCATTGTATTTTTCTTCTTCTTTTTCTTTTGTTCTTTTCCATCTATTATTATTACTTCTTTTTTTTTCTTTTTTGTTCATTTATTCTCTTCTTCTTCTTTTTTTTATACCGGATAAAGTTGAAAGCACCATGCAAATGGCGAGTGCAATGGAGAGTTTTGTTGCGTGAGTAAGGGGAGAATAAAACGTCACACTGTGATTCGCTACGTGAATTATCGTGGACGTACTTGAGTTGAAAAGAAGAATGGAAAAAAAAAGAGCAGAAAAAATAACGAGAAGAAATTAGAAATAAAGGCATGAAAAAAAAAAAAACATTGAAGAAAAAAAACAATGATGAAAATTAATAAGAGAGAAAAAAAAAAAGATAAAAAATAGTTCACACGAAAGTGATATTGTTAATTGTGTAATGCACAAAATTACTCTGCGAGTATATATTTATACACGTATAATTGAAGTTGAGATAGCGCGTTTACATTGAAATTCTAACGGATGTAATTAAAGAAAAGAAAAACTAAAAGAAGAAAAAAAATATAAAAGACAAAGTGGACGAAATAAACCAACAGATTGAAATAAATATAAATGACTTCATGAATGAAATATATATTTTAAAATGAAAAGTGACAATAATACTTCTCAACGTCGACCCCCCTAAAAAATATAGATATACCAATAAAATATCATGACATGAATTTAAACTTATTTCTTCTCTCTATATCCAAACCATACCTTGGTACAGAAAATTTAATGCATCGATAAATTAGCATACTAACGAGAGAGCCAAGTCTCCGAGTGCAAGCTGATATAAATGAAGGAGATGATGAAGAACAAGAACGAGAAGAAGAAGAAGAAGAAGTTTCACATCTTCTTCGTGTCCTCTCGGTTGCAAGTCGGTTCCTGTTATATATACCATCAAGCGCAAACTCATTCCAGTCACCATTTTCATTTTGTCCTGCTCTTCCTCCATCTCCGTTACTCTTCCTCTCGACCAGCATTGCAACGCGCTTGGCACACTCGAGACTAGCTTTTCCTGTGATGGTAATCGAGCAAAATATTGTGGCATCGGCCTCTGAAGAGTGTATACACTCATTTCATTCCCTCCTTTTTCATTTCACCTTGCACTACAAGATCCTTGACTCAATCTCTCTCTTTTCGTTCAGCTCTTCCGCATAGAGCGCACCTTTTATCCCTTCTCCTTTTTCATCCCACTGTGGCGCGCGTCCTTCCATTTCAGCTTCCGTAGACGCGATGTTTCTCTTTTTCTCATCTATAACTTTGCTGCTCTTCCGCTTATTCCTGGTAGATATATCTGATAGTTAGGAAACTGGCTGTATACCCAATGTTCTTCATTGCGTTTCCTCGACATCCTCATTCTAATTCGTCTCCGTAGTTTCTCATTTCTCTGTGTAATTTTTTTTTTTTCTACATTTTTCATTCTTTCAGAGACTTAAAATTGTGTTCATGTTTATTCTTTCCTAATTGATTCTTTCCCTGGGCCAGGAAAACTATAGAAATGTTTGGAGTAAATTTGTAAATAATAGAATTCCCGAATGAATGTGATAAAACTTATTCGGTAAATTACTGATGAATTATTTAACACAAATAAAATCCCTAAAAAACTAAAACTATCAAATTTTTAAACCTACTGAAAATTTGTCTACATTACCAGTAATAATTCACGTGTCGTATCAGCAATAAATTAAATTCCAACTGATAAATCTCAAGTTTACCTAACTTTGTCGTCATGCAAAAATTTACTGCAATCACAGAATCAAACTATTACATTTGTACATATCTCGTTTCGTCTATTCGATTTTGTTGTTGTACCGATTTGAAATAGATTCTCCAAGAGTACTGATGCAGGAGGACGTTATATATCTCATTGATTCCATCTCTATTCTGCCAGTTTCACTCACTCTGCTAAACCAAAGAGTATATGGCTATTCGATTGCATAGAGCGGCTTGCGCGAGCACCAAACTACCTCTTTCTCTTCGTGGCTAAAAGTTGGCTGAAACTTCCTAATGTATGTGGGAGAGTCAGTTGGCCGGCTTGTATCCATTCTATGACCAGGCAGTACAGGTCATGACCTAGCACGAGGCTCCTCTCTAGCGAGCGCTATCTCTCCACCTTCACCAAGTCCAGTCTCATCTCTTTGTCCCTTCCTCACGATCTCAACTACGTTTTCCTCCCTCCAGTTTCTCTTCTTTCGCGTTGCTGTATCTATTCCAATCCCATTCCGTCCCCCCATCATCTATATAACGTATCTACGTGTTCCTTTCGATGTCTCGATCGACATCCAGGTCTACAGCTTCGGACATATTCCAATGTATATAACCAATCGCAAAACTCTTGCCGTTTTCTTCACCCCTTGCACGATTTTGCCCTCTCATTCTCCCGACATGTTTCAATCTTTTTTTATTTTCATTTCTCATTTCACTTTTGCACATTTCGTTTTCCTTTTCATTCTCCTGCTCGCAACCATAGCGAGAGCACTTCGGTTCATCAATCGATCCACTATTCGAAGTATAAAACGAGGAAAAATAAAAAATAAAAACCTAACATACAGCTCAGAAGCGCAAACCATCCATCGTGCTATCCAAACTGCGAAAATTCAAAGGGACTTGATCTAGATATTTCTTACGCTATTGCAAATTCAAAAATGAATGAAAATAAAAATTGAAAAGTTAAAAAACGAAGCAACTTCAATAAACTTAATTAATCAGTAAAAAAAAGGTGGAAAATAATTATTTAAGAATAATAAAAATATAATATCATTTTTGTTCATGATATACAGCGCTATATTATTATAGTAAATGAATAAAAGTTATACGTGTATTAAATTATCTCTCGAAAACTCTTAATTGCCTTAATTATAGCGAGCTATATGAACGATGCCGAAAATTATAAACGAAAAGGTGAGAGTACTATGGGAATATTGAGAGTAGGTTTGTACGTTCAATGTTTGAATGATACTTGAGCTTCGTACACGGGTGTTGAAATACTATTCTATATACTGAAAACCGTTTGTCTATTCCACTCCATCATCATTCTCCACGTCGATCTCCCATCTACTCCCACTTCAATCCCACTCTCCTTCATGACAGCTACGTACTTCCTGTACGTAATTTAACTCGGTGATGCCGAGGATCTGGACAAAGTTTTGGAACTAGGCCGAGGACGTAAATACGAGTTATTGTTCAACGCCTCTCAGTTTGTATGCTCGGCTTCCAATTCGCCAACTTCAATATACATACATATACATTGACTAGTTATATGTTAGAAACATTCGACATAGTATTTGATTTAAATACGTGTATATGTTTATGTGTATGATGAAAATTATCTAACAAAATTTACCCTCAAAATCAGGGTAATATTGTGAAGGATTATACGTCACTTGCAGATATTGTTCATGGAGATGGTAGATTTATTAAAATGGTGTATGAGAAAATTTTATTTTTTATAAATTTTATTAATTTACTAAAATGATAAAATTTATATTTAATTATCATGATGAAAATGGAGTATTGAATAATTCAAATATTTCAATGGGATAATTTTTAATTTAATATAATTTACTAATGCTCAATTCAACTCTTAGAAATAAAAATTAAAATTGAATTTATTATTTAATACGATTTTAATGTGAAATTTCAAAGACACTGATTCAAAGTACACATAAAATCTGATAATATTTATAAAATAAATTATTATTTTAATCTAGTTGTCATATTTTCTCGGAATATGAGTAAAATATTCATAAATCCAAATACCCATGAAACCATACATAATTTTAAGCTGCTTATTATAATTTTTATTAATAGCAATTTAAATTTCATAAATCAATACATGAAATTTACTCAACGCCCCTCTCAAAAATTTATAATTTTCACAAAACGCACTCAAATTCCGAATACATTTCTAACTTAATTTTCGCGTGTGTTGGATGTGATAAATTTAATGTAAAATGAATGAACAAATAAAGAATGACTAAAAGTGATTGATTGATTGATCGAACGACAGGGGTTGTGTTGACGTTAATCTACACTGTATATAAAAGGAAATGAATAAATATGAAGAGGAAAAAAAAAACAAGAAGACTAACTATATTTAAAGAACAGAATTGTGCTGTAAATAAGGACCCTACGCATTGATGTTTCCAAGCTAAAAATAAGTGGGAGATGGCGAAGAATATAGCTAAAGTAAACGCAACTTGAGAGTAATATAGCAAACATCCTGGTTCAGCAATCAAGAAGCGGCACTAGTACGAGTAAACGTCTTTCTCTCTATATATCTACAAGATACGGAGGTGAAACGAGGCGAAAACGGCTTTAGAAGAAAGACAAATAATAAAGAAGGGCGTCGTCATCGTCGTCAGAAAGCACTGACGAGTAGATACACTAAGAAGAACATTATACTGTATATAAAATAATGATAATAGCAATAATAAAACATAACGAATGACTACAATTGTATTTGTTTATACATAATACAAAAGTTTCGCAAATAAAAAAAACTAAAAAGTTCACATTCATAAATGTTGAATAACTAAACTATCCAAGTATTTCTAACTTTTAAGTACACTTTTAAGAGATGAAAAAAAAATTTGTTACTTTCATTGAATTACATAATGATGTAAAAAAAAAAGAAATTGTTTTTTCAATTTTACTAAAATAATTTCCTCTTTCATCGTTTGATTCGTGATAAAAAAAATACAAACATATATATCTGTCTGCAAGTAAGTAGAAAATGTTAATATAATGTGAATAAATAAAGTAAAATACATTTCACTTATTTTTTATTAGATACATGAACTTAGCAATGCTCTTTTTTTTTTTTGTAAATAGATTATTGATTCTAAGGTCGTTCTCGATATTGTAACACATAACATAAAGAGTGTAGTGATATTTTTATATTTTTGCCAAGTCATTTGCCGGCAATTTGGTACAAATAGTTGGGGGGAAAAAAAAGAGAGAAAAATTCTTACCACTTTTCTCATATCTCATCGACCGCATTAATTTTATCATGTAAAATCAATTAAGAAATACGTGAGAATTTTTTTTTTAAATATAAATTAATACATTATACATATACAGTAATTTATATATGTCTATATGTGAGAATGAAATTGTTATATGTGGGTATCATATCACTTCAATGTCTTCAACACACTTAAATTGCAATTGAATTAAATTGATTGCAAGTCGACTATTTTCCATTAACCACTTCATTTCTCAACAGGTTCATTCACGTTCTCAAGTGCTAGCTCTCCGACTCTCCATATGTATAATGTATATGTATACATATACGCGTGCCTATCTGTGTGTACGCGTGTCTGTGTAATGTATAATAGCTGAAGCACCGATCAAATTTGTATGGTATAGGCAATTAAATGAAGACACGCGAAAGATATGTGCGCAATCGATTCGTCTTTCAAATAACAAATTAAAATTGAATAATAATAATAATGAAATACATTAACAATATTAATTTCTACAGATAAATATTAATTGATATTGAATCATTCATATCACAGATAAACTATTTTAAATTAATCAAAATTAAAACTCGAAGAAAAAAAAAAAAATTCCTCACATAAATAAAACGACAAATTAAATTAAATTCTCTTACTAATTATCATCATTTATTATTTAATCACAAACAATCTAATCCCACACTATCACTTTATCATTCATATTCCCTATCATCCATCTATAAAAATCCTCAAAAAAAAAATAAATATTAATTCCCCCAACAAAACCATAAAAAAAAAAAATTCTTTCTCTCAAATTTCAAAAAATCCCTCAAAACAATTTCTCCCTAACATATTATATCCTCCTTCAAACCCATAAAGTACACATTCCCCTCCTAAAAATCCAACATACCCCCCCATATACATAAAAAAAAAAATTCATTTAATTATTAATTTCCACGGTCCGTTGAGTATCAAAAAAAAAAATAAAAAATCAAACATACATAAAACACACACATACATACACCCTTGCTATTTATTTCCCATTGATTTTACTAATACAAATTTTCCCACCATACAGAACCTCACGATTCTCCATTGCACTTGTATATTCACACATACATATATACCAACAAGCATACAGTTTGTGCGCGCGTTCTCCATTCGATTTCTAATCTTCACTGGCGTATATATAATGTCGCCCGTAATTAATACAAGTTGTAATCCCCCGCGTATATACCCACATATACATACATACATATAAATGTACGCTGAGACGCGCGCGCACATATACATATATATACATTCCGGTTTTGCGCAAGCGAGAAACGATATTATATAGTTGGCAAAAGTTAAAGTAAGATAGAGTATAGTAAGGGGGGTCCAGCCATCGCATCCGTAGTTACATCCCATATACAAACGCTAATGTATATAACATTATATATATGTATCTATGTGAATATATATATAATAAATATATAGTTAGGTTTACAAGCGTGCGACTAGAACGCAAGAGATGGCTGCAGTCATGTGCATACACAGCCCAGGAAGAGATAGGATCGGCGTTAGGGATGGCGTTGGCTTCTCCATTTCCTGTTACACTTAATGGAAATTCAGAACATACGTTTGTGTATATCCCTAATCTCTACAATTTTGCCTCTGAAATGTTCATGTCCATACCTGCTTATGATATGTGTGTACGAATGAATTTTATGTGTGTGTTTTGATTCATTGAAATGAAATTGGAATTGAGAGTGGCGACATCGTTATGCTTTGGTTAACTCATCAAGTCCCTTGCGGCTGTTTCAATCTTTGTGTTATATGATAGTTTGTATGTTAATATGGGTTGTTTTGATGTATGAGAATTAAAAAAGTTTTTTTATTTAATTGAAATTTGTATTTTATTATTTATTAAATGATAATTTATTTGTGTGATTTTTGCAGCTGTTTAAATTGAGAGAATTTTTTATTTCTTAAATTTGTTTTATGAAATAAAAAAAAATAATTCGTGGATAATTCTGCATGTTTGAATAATAAATGCGGCTGTTTAATAATTGTAAATGTAGGGAGTATATTTATGATTTTAATTGATGAAAAAAAAAAATTGAATGCTTCGTATAAATAATTCATTTGGAATTGTTACTTTTAGCTTTTTTTTTTTATGTCAAAATGACGGTGGGAACTGACCGGAGATATTACACGTTGGATTATGGTACATATGTACTCTGTATGTGAATTTATATACTTGTACATTGGACGCGATTGTAGCCTGTGGGCATGAAGCTTTTGGAATGTAATATCGTGTAGAATATATATCGGGTGGTCTATTTGTAATATTAATAATAAATACTTTCGCGAAAATGTTTTAGATAAAATTTTATATCTCTATCACGAGTATTGCAAGATGAAACTATTTTTTTTTTTATCACAGATGGCGATGGAGTAGATAAAATCGACGTTGAATTTATTATTTAATAAGAAATTTTTATTTATTTTTTTTTTTTAATTTTCAATTATTAATAACTGCAACAATGATATTTATAATTAAATAATTAGTTTGATATTTCAATACATTTTACATTGATAAATAAATTTAATTCATAAATATTCTTCTATTAAATATCAATTTAATAAAATAATTTCACAAACAAATCACCCTGTATATAAAAATATTTTTTTAAACACATTTTTATACTGACATTGAAATTAATTGAATCGCAAATGTGTTTTTAGCAACTATCTCACAGTATAAATAATATTCAACTCTCAACAGTTTCGAAAACATAAAAAAAAAAATAATTTTTCATATAATCTCATTTATAAATTAAACCAA
>JAQQBR010001835.1:1623760-1636251 GCA_030347285.1 Microctonus hyperodae
CGGCGCGATGAAATTGAAAAATACTGGAGAATTTTAATGAAGAGGAGTTAATTTATATCATACATTAAATTGAATTAATTATTAAATATCTGTTTGTAATTAATTTAAAATAAAATACCGATTTTCCGAGTGGAATAATTTCATCCAATAATTTTTTTTATTTTTAATAATTATTTGTTTTAAAAATACCACAAAAAAAAAAGAAAGAAATATTTATTCCCTTTTATTTTCATTTCTCATGAGCTACTTCACAATATATTATCGAGATATTTTCAAAAATAACAAAAAATCTTTCAGCAGAGAAATATGATATGATGGTGATTGTTATCATAAAGTACAATTGCTTATTTTCATTTTTTTTCCTTCTGTTTTTCATTCATATATTATTTCTATTTCTTGCATTCAATGCCTTCTAGGGTAAACTCACATTTTTTTTTATCTCTCAGCCTCCTCTCGCTCCCCTTTGATTTTTCCTATATTCCGTGTAAATATTGATATAAGTATCCGTTATGGGTCAGTGAATTTCGCCAATTCGTCCGACTACATACACGTACATATGTACGTTATGGTTGTTGAAATAAGGGGGATGAAGGACAAGAGAGATTGAAAAAATATCCATGCATATATACACTCCCCAAGCAGCGATAGTGTGAGATGAGAGGAAAAGTGAGATTAATATAAATACATACATACATTTGTGTTTGTATATATATATTGTATACATATAGGTGTGGTTCTTCGCCATATTGTGCGACTATTGAACGTGGCCGGTGGGTTGAACGTGTGGCGCGCGCGATGTGTCTATATAGTGCAAGCATTGGTGCCATGGCGCGTTTCATTTGTTTGGCCGCGTATGCCCTCGAGGTGTATCGGCTTCATACGTGCCATCCCCGTAGAAATAGTACGTGAGCCGTATTCACACATAAATATATATGTATGTATAGACATAATACCTAATAGAAGTAAACCAAAACAATGGAAAGAAACCAATAACCGTGACGGAATGCGTGGTGTATTGGATGAAACGAGATTGTGATTTTTATCCATCATTTTTGCTTTATTTTATTTTTTTTTTTCATTTTTTCGTACAGTATTATCATCAATAATATTCAAATTTGTTAGTAAACAGTATAAGCAATGATATTAATTCAAGTTTTAGGCGAAAAAAAATTTTATTCGTCATTGATTTCCTCAAAAACGTCAGTGTTAAATTTTGGTTCCAAATGTGGACCCCTTATTCACTATCAATTATTAACAGTAAAATTGAATGAATGAATGAATAGACATGTGAAACGTTCTTTGTTGCTAACAGCAAGTTTGCAAGCTCTGTTCCTTATATATATATGTGCATGTTGGAAAGGGAGAACTACAGAGAGACATGATCTGGTAGAGTTGCTCTCCATTATTGCCTGAGTGCACGACGCCGGCACTGTACCGCGATCGACGCGACTGTTCTAGGCGAATGTTGGATGGGAGGCCATTGGGTGGCGCGCGGTAACTGCATTCCTTTGCGTGCCACACAGAGGAATACAGTACCAGTACCACCGCAAACATACCTCATCTCCTTTTCCTACCTCCGCAAACGTTACAGTACCCAAGTTTCATTTCTCCTTTCCCTCTCACAGCCGTACGTATACATAATAAACAATGCGATGAGCAAACGCATTCTTCCATTATTCGTCTGTCGGACACTGTTCTCGTATATATATTTCCTAGTAGTTCACTATTCGTTTAGTTTCCTGCATATTTAGTATTGATTCACATTATTAATGTGTTTAAATCCTTTGATTATTGAATTATATAGTGTGAAAATGAATTTTGAAGATATTTATTTATTCATACAGTTGATATTTTATCAATGATGAAATTGAACTTGATTATTGTATTATACGTTGTGTGTTTATGTATAGTTGTAGAATATAATTGAATCAATTCAATCCGTTTGATATTAAATAGAGTTTAATTTTAGTTGATGGTAATTCATATAGGTGCTCATCAGAGTAGGTATTTGATTACTTTGTTGAATTGGACTAAATTTGCGGTTTCATCAATTTACAGTGTAGCATTCAAACTTCTCTATTTATCATGTAAGAATAACTTTCCATCGATAATTGATAGGTAAACTGCTGCGGTTAAACTCAATTACATTGCAAGAAATGCGTTTGTTTTAGATTGTCCGACAAAAACAGACTGGATTTGTGATAGGGATTTTTTTTTTTGATGATTAAATTAGTAAGATTTTCCAAACAAATCGATTTTTAGATAGTATTCAAGGATTTTCTTGCAATAATTGTATTGAAATTACTATTTGTTAGCAGATTATACGAATTTTTTTATCAAAACTTTTACCAAAAATTTCGAATAAGTAGATTTTGTCCCAAGTCAATTAATTAAAAAAACTTTTCTATACAAGGTCCAACTTCCCAACCAACTCCTGTATATCCCGTATTCTAAAATATAATATATTATGGCGGATATTTGATGCCATGGGTATAAAGAGATTGTGAATTAAAATTGGGGGATTCGTGGGCTTTTGATCAGTAGGGTCGATGATCGAACTATCTATACAGTTCGGTGCTGGAAGAAGTTATCCAGTTCGGGTTCTGATGGACTAGTTCAAAGTTAAGGATATAAGGGTTATATATATAAGCTTACGTTAAGGGTAAAGGGATCAAGCGTTTATAGCTTCTAGGTAATATATAAACCATCCTTTAACCTAGTATTTCGATTCCTATATATTATCGTCATCATATTACTATGCATATTCCAAAACGTAATACCATCAAAATATAAAAAAAAAATTTTAATCAAATTCCCTACATCAAGGAATATCCCAAATAGATATTTAAATAATTTCCCCGTACAAAATTCCAAAAATAAATTTCATAATAATTAAATAAACACACCTATCATACAACTATCTATTACTTACATTAAATAATTTTCATCTTGACTATAAAATAATTCATAACACAAATTCAAATTAAACAAATTAACGTCAACGAAATTAAATAATACCAAACACGAAAGCTTTCGAGAATTACATATCTAAATAATTTCATATTTACAAACAACGCAACGAGAATATAATTAATATTCCTCATAAAATACAAACTTAATACGACATTATGTAATTTGAGAATACTAAGATAAAATTACATAACAAATCTAAATGAAAGAGAAATAGATACATGAAATATTAAGTGATAAATGAGCATTTGAAAAAGGGTAAGAAGCTTCTGGCGGATATTCGAATCGTTTGGGGAATGAGAGAAATGCATGTATATCTTGCATATCGTTATCTTAACTATATAAGATACATATATGCATCCAAGTGGAATGTATATGTATATCCATAAATTTATACATAGTCTTTACACCACCAAGTTTATCTATATCTGCATTACGTTATACCAGTGCACGTCTAATAGAGAGCCAGCGGCATTATAAAGACAGTATGTATACGTATACCCTTAAGTATATAACGTTAAGGGATAACGTACGTATCTATGTATATATGTCTAACCGTATTTATGTATATACATGACTACGAGTGTGAGAGATAGCTCGTCAATTACATTACGCTCGTTGAGTTACAGAGAGTATACCTGCGTGGATAACGATCCACCGCCCTAACTTCTAAACAGACTTCGACGTAGAACCGTCGTGGGAAATGTTGTATAACATTAGATATACCGAAATATATGTATATATAAATTTATGTGGTTGTTTTACTGAGGGATGATGCATTTTAGGGTTTATTCGGGCGATATTTCAGAAGTTGGTGTCTTGAATATTATATGTATTGAAAAATTGAAAATATTTCGTTAGATATAAATGCATATTTGTAGGGAAGAGATGTATAACATGTTGAAACTAGTTGTTTTTTTTTTTATAAAGTATTGCTTTGAGGTAATTGATATGTTTTTGAGATTTAGAAAATATTTATTAATAAAAATTAAAATTGTAAATTGGAATTTTGTCAAATATTTACTTACAGTTTTTATTATATTACAATATTTTGTGCTCGGGGAATTATAGTTAATTTTAAAATATTTTCAGGTCAATATTTATCAATATTATAAGCACGTAATTTTTATAAAAATATATTGCATGTCAACACATAGAAAGTTTATTTTATAATCATAGTATACTACGTTTAGTGATATACTAAAATCGTTTCACATACGTGTTTATTTCGCTTGTCAATGGATTTTTTTTTCCTGATTATCTCAATGCAAAGAAAATAAAATTGAAAACACCAATCGAGAATAATAAAAAAAATAATATTTTTATCAAGTAATAAAAATAATAGATAAATAAATAAAATATATATACTTATAAAATACTGAAAACATTTTCTACATATCAATCTTATATAAATGTCAAGAGACATAAGCAGAAAAATATCCTACCGCGTTCACTAAAGCGAATCAAAAAACGCGAGTACGCGCCTCCATCTTTACAGGGTGGCTCCCTCTACCTCTCTACTCCTCCCTCAGACTTTACTATATGTGAAGTTCTTTTATAACTTTGTAAGAAGTCACGACAAACTCAGAGGGAGTCTCGCACAATGGCTTTTCACCCCGCTATATATACGCTTGTGTTTCTCCTCCGCGACATTTCACTCTCTCTCCCTCTCTGTTTCTCTACCCTCGTACAATATATCTACTGCGTGTCTTCTCTCCTCCACACACAGCACAGGAGGCTTTGTATTGTCTCATACGCTGCCGGACGTTCCCGCACCGCCATTAATTTAACCTCAACGAGTTTATCCCCGTGCGCCATTATAACATCGGATGGCGCACGTGAACCAGCACAAACGCGTCGTGCTAGCGAGTTTTGTCCACGATCCATTGATAGTTATATATATCCTCCATCTTTTCGTCTCATATTGCGCCTCAATATTTAACTATTCCTAAACCCACTATTTTTATTCCATTACTCAATAGAATAAATTCTTATAATTCAAAATAATATACAAATCATCTCTAAAATATTACCCACTATTTTTTATCCGGTATAATAATTTTTAATATATATTTTTAAACTAAAATAATTTTATTCTATTTATAATATTGTTCTCTTCAATTAATTTTAATTAAATAAAATTTTTTTCTTTATTCAAAATATTTCCTAACATAATTTATCAATACGCCCATTATTCCACTCTCGTCCCCTCGGTGTCGTCTATTTATTATCATCAAACACTATCAAAGACGCAAGCATTAAAATCGCATATACATATTATTTATTTTTTTTTTTCATGTTGGTATATTATAGTGTGTCTTGATGCGCGCGATTCCGCTGAGATAAACGTTAAGCCCATTGCCGTAACGCTAATTCGACACGTAGGAGTCGATGCTGAGCGATAATAATATTCCATTACAGGTCGGCAAGGCCGTACATCACCCGGTCGTCACGGTCTCGCTTCTCTTTACTTCTCTCTCCCATTAACTGTCTCCCTCCCTCTCCCTCTGTCTATCTTACTCTTGGTTGCTTCCCCTTAGTGCATTGCATCCAGCATCCGCAGTGCTCTATACCGATACCATCTACATGAGGCGTTAATTACGTACCGTCCTACCGCGTTACACCGCCACTTGAGAGATATACACACAGAAGTGGTGTCTGTTCTATGTATGGCTGTATAGGTGGATAGTTATGTGTGTGTTTTATTTGATAGGAAGTGAGAGATGATGAGGGATATTAGTAAATGAAAAATATAGCTGAATGGTATTATAATAATACGATGATTTGTTCGTCATTTGCATCGTTAAAAAAAAATTTATAATTGTGCGATGAGAGCCGGGAGGGAAATTATATTGAGTGGAGTATTTTTTTTATTGATCTACAATATGTTTCAAGTCAAATAAAATTTTTTATGTACACAAATAAAATATCCCTGACATGATATTTTACGTAATAGGAAATTCAGCTGAGAACAAGTTGAATTGGCAGATGTAAATTATGGAGAAAAAAAAATAAATAAAAATCTATAAACATATATCCACACGTTTATATCAGTATTGTGTATATATGTATACATAAAGGTACCTACTTTAAACCCCTAAAGCTGCAACGAGAAGAAAATACGAGTCGCAGGGATATATACATCCGTGTATACACTACTCTCGTAAAACTAACGGACGAGAGGCGGATTGAGGTCGAGCTTAACTCTCGCGATCGGAATCGTGATTTGCTCTCTGTATATAGTGAAATATATACTCATAATATATCCGTATATACATATCTAACCGCATCAGTAGTATGAGATGTATATATAATTGAAGTTTACTCTTCAAAATATATTTCATGATTAGATATCTTGTGATTTAAATTGTAACTTGCTATAAATATCTATTATCATTTATTTTTTTTTTTTGCATTTTTATTATTTATTTTTAGATGCTATAATTAGCTGTCAATACGTTTATGTATTATAGCGTGCAGTATATATATTTTTTATTTCTATATCGGTTAATTAAATTGGATATTAATTATAAGATTTTTTTTTATATTGCAATTCATTTTATATTGTTGGTACTCACTCTACTGTGTGATGTATTGATTATTGTTCAGTGTTAATGAAAATTCCCTGCTGTCGACAATTGTGTATTAACGTCACTGCAACATAAAGACATATTTTATTATATATTTCATCTCCATTTTCATTGTGTTTTATATTTTTTTTTTCTTTCGTGTTTATTCAATAATAAAATTCATTTAATATCAAATGAATACATTTATTCATTCGGAATATTTCATATACAAAATAATAATCTTATAGTATTAATATTAATATTAAACTGTGTATTTTAATTGTTAAACGTATATTCATAAATAAATTTATCTATATTAATAATTTATATTTTAAAACAGAGAAATAAAACAGTTGAAATAATGAGATAAATTTAAAATTCTTGGTGTATAACATCAAATGTACAGTTGGTTTTGTCGTACACAATTGTATGGTACATTTTGTGGTCAATGTTTTTTTCTCTCTCATGAATGCCACATAATAGGAGAATGAAAAATAAAGATAGTCAAGATATATACATACGAGTGTGTGTTATGTTCTGTATTTTCTTCATTCGAGTGTGTAAAAGTGAAAAAATATAAAACGTGAAATAAAATAAATACAAAAAAACCAACAAAGATACCATACTAAATACACATACACTCGTATATATATACATAAATATATATGGATAGGAGAAATGATGAGAGTTGGTTGCTTCCATTGTGAATCCCTGAGTTTCATAGTATTCGTAACTGCCTTCAATTGCTGGATGGTTTACCTTCGTCCAGAATTTTAGCGTTGGTGAGCTGTTACTTTACTACTACTAATACTAGAACTATGGGAAAGAGTGAGAATGAAAGAGAATTATCCGGACAAAGAAGGGGGCAAAGAATATATACATATATACGTATGTATGTACATATAAATATAGAAGATATAGTAAAGGTAAAGGAGGCATTATGCACGCTTGTGGTTTATAGCGTAAAGTCTTCTAAGCTCACACAGTGCAGTCAACTCGAGCAAATGCACCTTTTGTATGTGTATGTTAGTGTGAATGTATATAGGAGTATATAACGAATACACTCACGCCATTGACCGAGTGACATCCGCTTTGATTATGTGTGTATATCAGGTTTTTATTATTTTTTTCAACCAGTTGAAACAATTTTTCATTGTCAGTTTTATTTTATGTTTGAGAATAATCGTTTTGTTTATTTATTTATTTTTGGTTTATTTTCTACGTGGATTTTTTATTTATTCATTTTTTTTTTATGGCTGTTTGAGTGCTTTGAGGGAGAGAATTTTGTTGCGCTTTTGTTTCTGTTTATTTAACGAAATATGATTGTTATGAGTTGTCATTAAAAATTTCACTGGTTTTAACGCCGCGAGATAAATTTGTTGGGAGTGGAGTTTTTATTGGTTATTCAATTGCCGTTTGCATTCTTAATGTGGAGTGTATATGTGTTTGTGTGTGTATGTATTTGATGTAAATGAAGCAATTTGCCTGGTCAACTTTATGTGTTATTAAAGTAAATAAATAATTGAACTGTAATTTTTATTTTATTTTCGTATAGATAAAAAAGAAGTACGAAAAATTTATATTTTATTTTTTTTTTAATAAAATATTCAATAGTATTTTTTTCCAATTATTATTCATAATATTTTTATTAATAAAAATAATAATATTAATAATAATAAAATATTAAAATAATAATATTAATAATAATATTAAATAAAATATTTTATTAAATATTTTAGTAAACAAATAAAAAAAAAATACTATTATTATTTGTTTATTATTAATAACAATATAATTATTACAATTAAAAAAAAAGCACGAAAATAAATTTTTTTTCTCTATTTATTTTTATTTAAAAAAATTATAAGCATATAATATTAATAAAAAAAATTTCATCTCCTTTAAAATATACACACATACTTATTCATATGCATATTACGTGTGTATTAATAATATAAATAAATATACCTATATATTCAGTGTGCCACATATTTTAAAGCAATACGAAAACCACTTTATTTTTTTTTAACACACTTTTTCACATATGTTATACTACATGGCGCCATAACTAATTCTATGAATCCTGGAAGACACGCGAGAAAAATTCCATGCATCTCCAAGCGATGTGTGCGGAACGACGAAGGATATTTTATACATACGTATACATAGCTGTCTCTCTTAAAGCTCTGATGGTTGTGTCGTGGTTTTTCACCACACTAGAGGTGGTAATTTTATGATGTTACACGTACACTTGGCGTTGACATTCTTTTAACCTTAATATATTTATCAAAAATACTAACATGTCTTGTAGCAACAAGTCAACTTTTTTAAATTATATTTATTCATTGAAATATAAATTAATTTTCATCTATTGTACTTATACATTTATATAGGCATTAAATTTTTCTTTGAAATTTTCTTTCTATTAATATCTCACAGACAACCCACCACCAATGGTCATTTTCATCCACGATGTACATTCATATTATCTCTTTACTCATACTGCTTATCCTCTCTTCATCATATTCCTATTCTCTGATCTTTTGCGTCAGTAAACGAACGTAGTAGACGTGTATAGTGTGGATCTCTCGCAGTGGCCCGTGAAATTTCCATAAAGAGCGTCGACATACCCAAAGGAGATATCTGTACAAAGGGCTGCTTTATGAATTTGCGCGAGATTCGTCCGGCTGCCTCGTGAATAATATGCATCCGTGTACCTAGTAGTGCTCTTACAACCCAGGAATTTCGTCCCCGGGGCGCGTCACCATTCACAGAAGAGAAGAGAAAACTATATGTACCCAGCAGAGATTGTCGAGAGCTTGACACGAAAATGAAGAATGAGAGACGAATATTATATACATATTTAAATATTTTATATATGTATATACTATATATATATTGTATATAAATAATTAAGAAAGACTATGGTGAATTGATAGAAGGTTGTGTTTAATTCGTTGACTATAATCTCAAACTGCTTTTCTTCATTTTCTCCATTGGGGGGGGGAGTGACGTTGAAGAAAAGGATAAGAGGGGGATGATTAAAGTTGATAGGGCGCAACGAATTCGTTGGTAATCGCTTTTGTGTTGCGCTATCATTTTCACTCATTCTCCTTTCATTCTTCCATTTCTCTTACGTGAATATATACCGAGCACTGTGGCACAGTTAATTTCCGCTTGCTTTGGAATTTGGGTCGTCACCAGTGGTAGTATCCTCTCCTGAGATTCCACAGCGCGCGTTGTGTGATCATGATATGTATATGTATGTATATTATATATTTGTATATGTATATATATATAGTGACTGCAGGAATTCGTCCAGTTTGTCGGGGAACGTTGAGAATTTTGTCGCATTCATTTTCAAATTATATTGCCATTGCAATTTTGAATATTAATGACTAATTTAGTTATTTATTTTTTATTCTTAATTTTATTAGAATGAAAAAAAAATTTTTTTATTTAGTTGACGTGATGCATTTTATTGCGTATAATGTTTATTACGATTGATTGATAATTATTTTAGATAATTTATATTTATTTGAGGATGAAAATAAAAATTGGTTTTTTTTATTTTTGGTTTATTAAATGATATTAATGTCGTTTTATTTATATAAATGTGCATTTATATTATTGTTTAACTTGGGTAGTCCTTTAAGTAAGAGACCAATATACTTTTATGTAATATTCACCAGAGCGAAATTCAATTTCATGAAAATCAAGAGAGAAAAACGAGATATATACACGTATGTATATATGTACTGTATAATAAAAGCTCTAGCATCGAAAGTACACCCTCGAGCAATGTTTTACAACTCTTTGTCATATATATATTGTATTGTTGATGTGTATATATGTATAGTTGGTAGGATGAAGTAGAATAATAATAAAAAAAATATGAAAAAAAAATATATACGTATGTATAAGGAAATGCAGTATGACTTGAAGCTACAAAGAAATTGTATTGCAACATTTTGTGCCAATGACATTTTCGACCAGCGAAAATACCTATGTTTATATCACACTGCGTTCTTTAGCAACACATATATACATATGAATAAACAAAAAGAAATCTTATTCATCTCGAGTAATTGATGATTTAAAATTCCAATTGTCCACGAGTGTGTCTCGTGGGATTTTTTATTTAGAAAAATACAAAACAAATGAAAAAAAAAATATAAAAATATTACTGTGTGAATTATTATAAAATAATAAAATTTTCTTTTTGATATTTAACAATAAAATAAATAAATATATGTACATATATTTATTTATAGGAATATATATAATATAAATATTATTGTTTTATTTTTTTAAATTTATTATTGAATATAAAATTGAAAAAAAAAAATTTTTTTTCTGTGATTTTACATCGATATTGACATGAATTTATTTATAATAGACACAATGAATGGATTTGTAAATTCTTTTTTTTTTTTATTTTATTCTTCATTTATTTTCTATTCGTGACATTTGACAGTAGGTGAAAAATGTATGTACAGACCCGGCGGGGACTCAAAGAGAGCGGCCAAAATATATACCCTCACACGACACGTAACTTGTACGTGCAGGGGATCGTGTGCACATCGGGATATTTTCATTCTCTATCTCATTTCTCTCTACATAACACTATCTCCACCGCGCTTAGTTTACCATCCTCCAATTCATCCTCACTCACTCACTCTTTTACTGTGTAAATGTACGCGCCAGACGCAATTACGACGATTAGCGAGCAGAGGTCGTAGAGATTAAGTTCGCTTTTCTCCCTTTCTCATCCTCCATTCACTCACTCCCTACCATCATCCCCATTGTGCTTATCCAACCGTACTTCTTTCACCCACGTTTCTCTCAACATGTATTTACGTCCGCGATAAAAATAAAAAAATATAATAACAAAGACAATACAGAAAAATAAATAAATAAAGAAAATAAAAATTTCTCTCCATACAAAAATATAAATATAAAAGTATGAGTAAATGAAAAAGTGGTGAAAATTCGTAGCAAGTTATTGTTCTATTTTATTTTTACAATTGCGAAAATAGAAAAAAAAAATTCAGAGATATTTTTAAACGGAAAAAAAAAATCGTGGAAAGTGCAGAGTTAAATATTGTAGTGTTATATAACGTGCGGATGTTTGAAAAAGGAGGTGGAAAAAAAAAATAAATATATACGTTTGAGACAAGACACAATTGTACCAACTACAGAGTGAGATTGTATTGGACGAAGGCCCCTGGGGCGGCAGCAGCTTGGGCTATCCGGAAAGCTTAATTTCCTCAATACATCACTCCCGGGGCCAATTAGAGCTCGCCGATATCGCGAAGGTTAGAGTCGTGCCGCGACACTGACCCTCTCTTGAGACAAACTCGCGACCATGTACGATCCTTCCACCGTCCAATTTCCTCTCTCGTCAATCGAACTACAAATATATATACACTGCCAGGCAATTCGAAGATATATGTATTAACATTTAATCTATTACAATTTAAAACCCAGTGAAATATGTAGCAATTAATTCGAGAATTTAATTTCGGTTATCAGCTTGACTTTGAGGATTATACATGGCTAATCCTGAAAGTTTAAAAATTTGCAGATTAACAAAAAAAAAATTCCTTTAGATTTTTGTTAAATTCTTCTTTAAAAATTATTCATTCACTTGCTGTAAATTTTTTTTTTTTTATATCTAAATAAATATAAAAATTATTACAACAACTTCAATAAATAATATTACATGTACGTACACATAATAATTTACTGTGATTACGATTGATTGAATAAGGAAATATTATAATATGACAATAAAATTTCTCATGGTATTTTCTTCGGACAATTTTATTTATTTATTTATTTTTCTTTATTCAATCACGAAATTCCTTTATTATCCTATTGTGTAATAATAAATGAAGGGTTATGCGGAAGTTGAATGTGCGGGCGTCATTAGATGTTCGTGATACACTG
>JAQQBR010001835.1:1747249-1759515 GCA_030347285.1 Microctonus hyperodae
TTTTTTGATGTTTCAGCGCTTGTTTTGGAAGGTACAGAATTGGAATTGACACGAGTCACTAGACTTCACATGGGTCCATATTTGTGTATTGCATCGAATGGTGTACCTCCGTCTGTCAGCAAACGAATTGTACTTATCGTTCATTGTAAGTTTTATCTTAAAACTAACTTAATTAACCGATGAATAATTAATTAATAATTTTTTTTAATATCCAATACATTAGTGCAGATTAAACAGATAACAATACTACCTAAATAAATAAATAATAATTCTATTTAACAATAAAAAATAATACAATTTAAAATCGATGTTAATTTAAAAAAAAAAAATTTTTTTTTTTTAAATAATTTTTTTCACGCCTTCCTCATTTTCTAAAAATAATTTATATATATGAAACTTGTAGGGAATCGCACGAGCTTTCCAACGACCATATATTTATCTATGATAAAAATAAAAGTAGGCATAAAAATATTAAATAAAACTCATAGTTTTTACCCAAGAATAAAAAACCTACAATTCAAGTTTATTCAACTAAAATTCTTTTTCTTTTACTTCCATTCCATTGCACTACATACCTACACATAGACACTTAGACATTACTCTCCAGTGGTAACTTCATTGAGATTATATAACGACGGTACTCGCCGTGCTGAATAGCAACGTATCTATCCTCCCACTACATTGCTTTTCTCATTCCCCTTAAAGTGCCATTGTGTACCACGAAAAAAAGAAAAATATTAAAAAGCGACTCAGACTCTCGGTCTGAGTATCCAGAAGCACTTGCCCCTATTACTACATAGCAAATATCATGAATATTCCAATGAAAAAAAAAAAAAAAAAAAATTTTCTTTTTAAATAATAATAAAAAAATAATTTTTTTTTCAGTTTCACCGATGATTTACATTGAAAATCAATTGATCGGTGCTTATGAAGGACAAACACTTGTATTGGAATGTCATACCGAGGCTTATCCACGACCAATTGTTTACTGGACAAAACCAACTAATGATACAGTGATGAATGGTGAATATTATCATTAATATTATTAATTAATTAATTAATTTAAATTACTTATCAATTCAATAAATTTATTCATGAATGTGTCTATAGTGAATTTAACATTGTTAATAATTAATCAAAGTCAGATAGTCATACATATATATTAATGTGTATAGTTGACAACTAATTGTAAGTGTTAACTTGGCCGAGTTTGCTTTGCGTTGTTAGAACGTAAAATGAATAATTTCCTTACGTCCACATTGCCAACGGGCAAACGACGACGACGACGACTACGTCGGACACGGGATGCTTTAATACTCCATTCGCGGGAATAAACTTTTCATTCGAGTGAAACGTAGTAGTTGACGAAGTAGTTAAAAAAGTAATTTACCACAGCGTACTCTTTTTCCTATCTGTCATTTCTTATTATTATTATTATATCAAATTTTTATTTCCATATTTTTTTTTCACTCAAATCATCATTTGGCACGGTATACACAATTGTGAATTTTAATATTTATTATTAAACGAAAATAATAATAGAAATATTAAAAATAATTCGAAATGGAAAAAAAATTTTTTTTTTTTTTGAATATTAAATTTAATAAAAAATTTTATGTTGTAATATTATTTATTTTAGTGTAAGTGTATATTTGTGTATTTACTTCAATTATAAAAATCAATTTTAAACGAAAAGTTTTTTATAATTGTAGATAAATATTTAATTAATTAATTGATTTGAAATTTGTAAAATAAAATTTTTTATTAATTTGCTTTCAGATAATAATTATAAAACGGAAACAATTATAAATGGTTATGAGACAACAATGCGATTAATAATACGTGGAATACGACCGCAAGATTACGGTTCATTTCGTTGCATTGCAACAAATTCATTGGGCGAAACCGATGGAAAAATTAAATTATACAGTGAGTATTTAATTTTATAAAACGATATATAAATGATTGAATATTTAATTGTATAATTAAAAAATTATTTATTATGAATATTCAAAGTTTTTATCTATCTATTTACTCTTTATAATGCACACTATATTTAAAAAAATCCCAATGCCAATACGAATAAAATTGCATTTATAAAAATAAAACAAATGAAGACATTATAAAAGAGAGAATAGAATTTATGAATAAATAATAGTCTGAGGGGTTACCGGGTCAATATATAATGCCCGTGTATTATCTTTAACATTTTAACGCTTTCTATACATATCTATTTCTCGCATCTACGGTTTAATTTTTTTTTTTTTTTTATATTTTATTTGCTTTTATAATAAAAAGAATATTAGGGTTAGGCATAAAGATATAGTAAAAGAGAATTGTCGTTTGGACGATCGATTTTATGCCATGAATGCAAATCGTTTAGTAAATGTGCGACTCTCTTTTACAACAAATGTTCACATTGCTACAAATCGAATGTATATAAATGTGAATATGTATACATAAGTATAGATATAAATATACTGGGTGCTCCATTTTATTTTATATATTTTTTTTTCTGAGACAAATAAATTGAGAATTAATGTAAATACGAAAAAAAAAAATAGTTTTATATCAATTTGAATAGTTTCAAAAGAGGGAAAATATAAATGGGCGACGACTTTAACTTGACTTTGAGTTTATGGAGAATGAGTTATTTTAAGAATAATTTTATTTTTGCAAATGTGAACTTTGTGATTTCTTTTTTTTTTCAATTGAGTTGAAAGTAAATATTTTACTTTTGTTTCTGAAGTTGATAGTTTAAGTGATATTGAGAACTTTGCTTATGGAAATCTTCCATTATTTCTCGAAAAGTATTACGCATAAATTTTGGTTTTTTCGAATATTGCTTTGGAATGAATTTTTTATTTAAAATCAAAATTAAATGAAAAATCTCAACATAATTATTTTTTCCATAAAAACTTTTGCATTAATTTTTATTTTTTCTTGTATCCAAGATAGTATTTATGTTATGTATATTAGAAGAATTTAAATATAGAGAACACTTGGTATATTTAAGTTAGGTCACGTGAAATTTTCATCATGTCTGAGATGTAATTATCTATTTTGTCAATTCTAACCGTATATAACTAAGTCAATATCTCAACTCACTGTTTTTGGAATGTCCCAATAGACGATGGACAATAAATATTTATATACATGTATATATAAAGTAATATATAGATTTTGAGGGTGGCAGGGGAGGGGGAGTGTACAACATATATGGAATCGATGAAACTCGTAAACTTCTGTCCGATGATGGGTCATTGGTAATTTTCCAATATCAATTTTGTCATACAATCGTGCGTTCCAACGATTTTTATTTATTTATTTTTTCTTTCTATTTTTAATTTATTTTATTTTTCATTTTTCTCATTCGTGGTTGAAACTAAAAATGATTGGATTGGAAAAAAAAAAACAACGAAAATTGTCAGCATATTGAGCACCACTGACACACACGCCTGTCTTTCAATTAACGTGTAACAAAAATGAAAAACGAAAAAAAAATAAATAAATAAAATAAAATAAAGAGAAATTTTTTTTAGGAATTTTTCAACATGGAAGAATTTTTTTTTTAAGGCAATTAAATTTTTTTAAGTGTCTTTGCATGAAAGAGAATATATTTGCGTGTGCTTGAGGTGTATTCAGAGTGAGTTAATTAATTAAAATTAATTAATTATATTAATATTTTTTTTTTGTTGTGCAGAAATTCCAAAACCACCGACAACGCGGAAACCAAATTCACGAAGAGATTCTAAAAAATGGAAGAATGATCGTAACAATGAGAAAAACATTGCAGGAATGAAGGATGAATTGATAACAAGAGGTGATAATGATGACGATGAAGATAATGAGGATGATGAGAGCGATGAAAATTTTACCAATTCATCAATATCTTTAACATCGATAATGCTAATTAAACGTCAACGATATTGCAATTATATTGACGTTTACGTCATTGCTATCATTTCAACAATTATGTCTAGACTAATGACGTAAAGCATCACTCACCGCTAGTAAAAGCAAGTGATTATTAATCGAATACGACAACCAAATAATTGTGAGTGTCTGAATGAGATAATAATATTAATGCAAATGCCAATAATTGCTTCGCAAAGCAGATTTCTCGCATCGCAACTCAATCAAACTTTAACATCGACGTGAATACGAAAATAAAACGAGAAATTAAGAAATTAATTTAACCAAAGAAATAGAATAAAATAAGAGCAAAAAAAAAATTGTATATGGATGAGAATGAAGAAAAGCTGTATGAAAGAGAAATGAAAATCAATTGATGCGCATTTTCAATGGGGAAAATATCGTTCATTGTTCAATTTATCAATTCACGAAATTTCCGTTATCAACTTTTTCTTTATTATCGTTTGCATTAAATTCATTTCTATTTCATTAGTTATCTATCTAAAATGAAATGATAATTTAAAGTTCACTTGAAATTGTAGAAAATGAATAAAAGATTTGATCGAATTAATTAAAATTTATTGAAATATAAATTTATTTTTATTTTTTTTAAAGAAAAATAAATTTTTTCTAATTGTGAAAAACTTTTATTTAAATTGAATTTTTAAAAAATATATTAATAAATGTGTAAATTATTTTAATCAAATTAATGAATTTATTTATTCAATTTAATATTAATCTTGTATAATATTTATTTTATTATTTATTCATCTTTCAATCAATTGAACAAAAAAAAAAAATACATAAAAACTTTTGTCTTCCAATCAATAAAATTTTTATCTATCTCATTACTGATATTTTTCCTCTCTAATTAATTTCACAATTAAATTACTCAATTACATTTACAATAAACTGTAAAATAATCAAATTTCATACAGATAATTCCAATAATTTAAAACGTAATTGAGTCTCTACATACATTGAACGATATTTCCTCACGCACATAAAATAATGAAACATTGAAAAATTCAAATATTGCAATTTCACATGATCCATTCTCATGAATACATAATACATAAATACATAAACACATATATACATGTATATGAGTTATGAATGAATTATTTACCTACACTTATAGTGAAACAATAGCAAAAATAAATAAAGTGAAAAAAAAAAAATTATATGATAGAGAAAAAAATGTTTGTCAGCTGGTCATATTCTCATATCGTGCAACATAAAATGTAAATACGTAGAAAATTTATATACACTTTATTATAAACATATATGTATATGTATTGTTGTATATTATACATAGAAAAAAATATATATATATATTAATGATGAGATGATAAAATCTGACGTCTGCGTAAATTGACAAAAATGACTGGGTTGAATTTGAGAATTTTATGTATTAATAAAATTATGAAATTAATCAATAGTATCAGAATAATATAATATTATATTTAGTCAATATTTTAATTTATTAATTTGATACCAAACAGTATTGGAATAAGATATTAAAGATTAATTGTTTCAATAATACAATGTTTAACATAACAGTTCAGACTGAATTAATAATTTATTTGATATATTTTTGTGTGATAAAATAAATATATCCATAATTGAATTATTAATTTAAGCTGAATGTTTTATTGAGATAAATGTAGTTGAAATGAAGTATTCTTTAATAATTTACTCCAATTTATTGAGTACTTAATCAATGAACTGAAATAATGTCTCAATTTATTGATGAATTGGATAAATATATTTTTTATTTTATTAATAAAATTTTCTCAAATTTCCAAACCCAATATTTTCATCAATGCAGACATCTCTGTACATTTGTATTTAGCTTGGAATGAAAGAATTGTTTTTTTATTTCTCATTGATTTCAAATTCTTCTTTTTTTTTATTAATTTATTTCTACGCGAATGTTTGTGCTTTAATGTAATTATATAAATGTAGCTTAAGGCCTCAGGGACGTGTATATATATTATAAAATATATAAAATATTATTTATATATATGCATATATATAAATATACATTATATGTTTCAATGTAAAATTGTGGAATAATTTTTGCATTCACAAAATTAGTTAACATAACCAATAAATATGTAAATGCATATATGAAATGTAAATAATTAAATAATTATATTATTTGTGTGCTGAAATATATAAATAAAATACATAAATGTGGTAGAATATGAAAGAAATAAATACAGATAATGCGAAATAAAATAATTATTTGTTATGCGTACCCCAGGAAATTCATGAGTAGTTCAACACTTGACACTACACTTTCACAATTTATTATTAATTATTTTTATTAAAACTCACGGATAATACGGATTTATTATTAACAATTAATTCATTTGTGGTGGAACATTCAGATGGAAGGCAAAAATTTCCGCGGGCAACACGACAATTGCGCATTACATGCGCGATCCGCCATGACGCATCTCCATGATTAATTTTTCCACCAATGGCGTGATAGCTAGGTCGGAAGTGCAATATGTAAATCGGGATTCACGTAGAAAAAAACAATTTTTATGACAATAAATAAAAAGGAAAAATTTAATTTATATAAATATTATTATTAATTATAAAGTGGATGTATATAAATATTAATTTTTTATTTATTTATGGACTCTGTCGTTGGCGGGAGATTCACGCGGTAATCGTAGACCAATCAGATGCTCTCATTCGTCAGGAGAACAAAATGGCATACAGCGCCACTTGTGTTCTAGATACAAACTATTTTTTTTATCTAATTTTTATCTCCTGTCGATAAAATATTCTTTATTTTTTTATATATAGTATATTTGTTTACAATTCTAATATTTTTTAAATACTGTACGTTATGCCATGGGATCATTGCATGTGTAGAACGTTTTGTATTCAAATATTTTTCATTCACTTGTCGCAAAAACCACCTAAAAGTAATCAATTTATTTGTTCATTTATTTGTATATTCATTTATTATAATTAAATATCGTTGAGATTGTCCAATAGAAAAATGGATGAATTTAATTTCGATGATTGGAAAAAGCAAGCTAGGATAATTGATGATGGTATTAAAAAATTAGAAAAACGTTGGGAATCGGCACAAAATATATTGTGTCATCGTGGTGAAAATGCCGAAGAGGCAAAAAAGATTTTTAATGATTTTATTCAACCTGTTAAACAAATTCGTGTATGTATATTAATTTATTTATTTATTTATTATCATATTTTATATCAAATTTAAATAGTTTTAATGTTAATATTTATATTGATAGAAAAGTTGCATTCGTTGGTGTTTTTATTTTTTATTTTTGTTTTATTCAGAAAGAAATAATTGAAGATATGGGACCGAGATCGGATTATTTAAAGGATATGGATCGTTTTTTGGATGAGTGTGAAACTGCTTGTGATGAATTAAAACAAGGTGTTGATGATATTGAAGCACTTTTTTCAGAATATGGCTATGTAAAACCGGAGACTTACAGAAAAGATCATAATCAAGAGGTTGAGAATACTGGCATTGATATTAATTATGATGTGAATAATAGTATTTTAAATATTGAAGAGATGAAAATTTTAACGCTCGATTCTTCGCCTTTTAATCAACCAAATAATGTATCACCAATTCCGAAATCTATTAATTTTAATTGTAATATTAATGGTAATACACCAAGGTACATTGCAACACCAGTTATTAAAAGTGTAGCATCGGTAATGCAAGCAGAATCATTAAAAAAAAAAATTATGTTGAACTGATGAATAATTATTTATCAGTATATTAAACTTTTTCATTATAAGAAAATTGTAAATTAATTTTTTTATTAAATATATTCATACGTTTTATAATATTAATTTGTGAATTATAAATTTTTTCGTTTTGTGTCGGCGTTTTTTTTTCATCCAACATAACCTTACTTTATTGGAGTGATGTAAAATATTCATTTGGTCATTCCAATCAGAAAATATGGGTATGTTATCATGGAATAATATTTGTATAATATTTATTTGTAATTAAAATATATTATATTCCAGTTATTAAATCGGAAATGAGAGATTGAATATTATATTTCATGGTAAAAGTGAAAAGATAGGTTAGGGTTGAATTTTTGGTAATTTTTCATTATTTTATTTATGTTTTTAGGTGATCAAATGAATTTATGTCATGGAAAAGACGTTTTTGAACGAATGAATTTCTTATATCAGGTAATAGAATATTTCACGATTGAATTAAGTACTAAAAAAAGTTTTTTTATTAATAAAAATTTTTTAGGCTAGCCAAATGATTGCAAAGGTTGATATAAATGCAGCATCGTGTTATGGAAATATGATGATTAATTGTGCAAAGAAATCAGTTCTAAGAATGTAATTGAGTCATTGAATTTTTTATTTATGAGCTAGTATTCATAATAAAAAAAAATTTTTTTTAATTGTTTTAGAGAACCAGATATTAAAAGAAGTATTTGCAAAGGTTGCAAATCCCCATTAATTCCTGGTGAATCAGCAAAAGTGAGATTAATATCAAAACCAATAAAAGCCATTAAATACTCATGTTTAAAATGCAAGTTAACAAAACGTATACCAACAAAAAAAGGTTATAAATTATGGATTGATGAACCACAAGCATGCGTTAAATTATATAATTACAAATCAAAAGTCGAGGAGCAAAAAAGTAATGATCAAATTCCACAAAGCCAAAGTATAAAACAAAATTTAAATAATGAAAAAGAATCCAGTAATATTAGTTAATTAAAATCAATAATTAACACTAAATCATACCCAACAAGTTTTTTTTTTAATAATGGACACAGATAAGTGTGAAAGATTTTTTTTTTTGATTATGAGTATTTTTTTATATAATAATCAGTTACATAAAATATCTTACAATATATCAATCAACTTATAATTGATAAACAGGCAATAATTCGCTATTGTTGTTCGGATTTTTACTAACATTTAATAATAATAATAACCTTCTAATAAACATATGAATTATACGATTGTTTTTTTTTTAAATATAATCTAGTGTACTGGATGTTGCACTCTATTTTTTCCAGGCGAATAAATTAAAATACAAAACGGATACGAACATGAAAAATCTTATTTAAAGCTGATAAGTTACGAAAGAAAATAGTGTCGATTATTTTTAGTTTGAAGTTGACAAGACTCTGATTATGTTAATATTATTAAAAAAAAAATTAATGAGTATTGTACAGTATTATTTATTTATCCTTTTCAAATTGCTTGTTTCTAAAAATTCCACCTGGAAAATTTAAAGTAAAATTACCTTGTACACATATAAGTCTAATTTTTCCTTTTTTTTTAAATAAATTAATGTATCGCAGATTATTCTGGTTCCTCTCTTAATACAGGATAAATGTTTACAAGTGAGTATAATATTACGTTTAAAATTTTTGTCCATTTCTTCCACTGATTTCAAAATGAATAAGAAATTTCATTACTAATTATTCATTGTTCTTTTTATTTTATTATTTATTATCATCAGATTACTACTGATATGACTATAATTGTCCGCCCATATAATATTATTCAATAATTTAACAACTATAAAAAATCTAAAACCAAACAGAAAGACACAAGATTTTTTTATAACTTCATTTTTTTTCGTAATATTTTTTTGATTGGATATGCAACAATTATTTTCAATTAACTATAACACGACCAAATCACAGATCTAAACATATACATAATATCGGTAGGCATAATACATACATGTATATATATTTATATAATTACTTAATCATAGTAAATAGGAAAAAATTGAACGTTAAAAAAAAATAACTTTTATATGTAAATATATTCAGTATGTAAAAAAATTAAATAACTAATGACTTAATATTTTTTTTCGCACACAGAAAATACGTCATTGATACATATTGTTAATTAAACAATAAGAAGAAATAATAATGCGCGATTGTTTAAAGCAAGAATAAAATTTTCATTCAATTTCTTAACTCATTTGATAATTAAACAATTAATACTATTTATTTTATTGTTCTGTTTGCTCGAACACTAATGACAATTAATTATTATTGTAAAGTACGAAAAAATAAAAATAAACAAAATATCTGGGCCGGACGGATCCATCTACAACATTCATTTATATACATATATTTGCCGTACTTGAATAAAATCAAAGAGTTGAAATATAAAATGAAAAAATAAAAAATGCAATGGAAATAATTGATTTACAATTATTAAAGGTAATGTTAATTACTGTTGGAAATAATATTCAGTACTGGCAACGCACACATACGTATCTCACACACAGTTGCTACGTATAATTTTTTTTTTTGTCAATAAATTTTCATATAAATGAATTTTTGATATTAATAATTTTTTTTTCATCTATTCAAAATTGGCAAATTTTTTTTCTCACACAATTTTTTATCATTTATTAATTATAAATTAAATTATGTGTGTGTATGTGTATTTACCTATATTTTTTTATTATTTATTTATTTATTTATAGATAAAAATGACGATGGTTAATATTATAATTGATAAAAAAAATTATGAAACGAAGGAAAATATCATTTTTTTTTTAATCAATGTGAGTACTTTAACGTGTGATCATTTTTTCTAGTTATTAATAATTGTTATTAATATTATCATTAATATTATTATTTCTATTATTAAATATCAGTAATAATATTTATTTTAATTTAATTATTTAATCATACTGTATTATTATAATGGAGATAAATATTTTTTCTTCTTCCTTTTTCACATTTAAAAATAGACCATATGATCCAGTTATTGTCGTGGTCTTTTTTTTTTTTAATATGTGAAGAATTTTTCTTTTTTGTTCATTATTTTTCTCCGATTAATTATGACTTTGACAATGACATTTATAATTTAAAAAATCATACTGATTATCAATTGTTCAATTTCTCATTACTGTTATAATCATTCAATCATTTTTTATTATATTTTTTTCTCTATTCATAAATTTTTCCCTCTTTTTTTTGATTCAATATAAATTATTAAACCTAATTGGAATTAAATGTACCCAATTAATTGTGCGATTTATTGGCACAAATTAAAATTGTTTATATATTTTTTTTCTTGTATTGATATTTAATTACGTCGGCGATTTTTATTTCTCATGATTGATATATTTTATGATAAATCAATCAATGGATTAATCAATAACTTGAATGAATGACTGAATTATTTTCTTTTGTTTGTTTGTTTTCACTTAATTTGTTTAATTTTTTTTTTCTGAGTATTTTTATACGAGACCTGAGACAAATTGTGGCTGACCATCGCGATCAAGGGTCAATTGTGGCACAACAGTTGTTGATGGTTGAAATGTAGAGCCCTGAAAACCCATCGCAGACTCGTACAGCTAAAAAAAAAATTTTTTTTAAATAAATTTTCACATTAAAAAAATTTTCCTTTTTTTTTCTACATTCAAAAAAATTTTTTTTCCCTTATTTAAAAACGAATAATACGTACATTGTGATTTCCCGGCAGTGTCGTGTAGTCTGGTGTTGTTGGACGATGCCTATTACTCGCCAATGGATGTTGAATTGTCGCATAAGTATTGTCTTGTGATGTATCACCAATGCCAACACTTATTCCGCCACCGCTACCACGTCGTTCATTTATCAATGCACTATTGTCAGGTTCACTGAACACTTGCATTGTTAACTCCTGTTCCTCATACAGTTTCAATTTCCTAACGAACAGAATACAAAAAGAAATAAATAAATAGATAAAACGAAATAAAAATAAAAGGCAAAAGCCTGTCTGGAAAATCATCATTGCAAAATAAAATAATAAATTAATTTTATATCTATAAAAAATTTTTTTACAAATAAAATATCTTTTTTTTCCCACACTTCTTATTATTGAAATGATAAGCTGAATTATAATAAATCATATAATTAATTTATTATATCAATAAATAATAATATTTCAACTCACTGTTCAATCCACAGTGGATTTTCTGTAGTATTTAAATCATCAATAATTTGTTTCTTTATCAATCCGTCTTTTTTACGTATATCATTTGGTACTGTAATGACCCAATGGCGCAAGCAGCAACAAACAACTGTAACAGTTACAGCCCCGACTAATAATACCACTAATAATGCAATTAAAGCTGCTAACGCTGGATCAAATGACTCTTCTTGAACTGTTCCATAGGCCGGCTGTAAAAATTAAATTATGCTCATACATATTTGTTCTATCAATAAAGTATTTTTTTTCTCCGTTAAAATAAATACTAAATATATAAATAAAAAAACAAAATATAATTTTCATTTAAAATTTACATACCACAACATTTTCAATTGCAAATCCAATATAATAATCCT